>CP092886.1:88692181-88745710 GCA_030710605.1 Cordylochernes scorpioides | reverse complement strand
GTATGCATGCAAATATCCAAGACGGATATCGCGTGCTTTGTAAATGATAATAAATAAAAATTGAGCCCGGACTGCCAGCATTTAACGACCTTCATCACCCCTTTTGGGAGATATAAATACTGCAGAATGCCATTTGGAATCTCACTCGCCCCAGAGTATTTTCAGAGAGTTATGTCAATAATTTTGCAAGGCATGGACGGTGTAATGTGTTACCTGGACGATATCCTGATATTTGCCTCCGACTCCAAGACTCACGATCGAATTCTTCGTTTAGTGCTCCGAAAACTGAAAGAGGCGAAAGTTACACTAAACAAGGCCAAGTGTGTCTTCGGCGTGCCAAGAATTAATTTTCTTAGGCACATACTGGATGAAGACGGTATTCGACCAGATCCAGCGAAAATCGAAACGGTGGCGAGGATGCCTGCTCCGACAGATGTTCATGGCGTAAGAAGATTTCTTGGCATGGTGAACCATCTGGGACGTAAACTCCGAACGACCTTGCCAATTGCACCAGAGAATCTTAATCCAAAGTTGGTGGACTCTCAGACCCTGAAAAGAAAGGAAGGGAGAAGGAGAAAGGATATGAAATCCAGATATGATCGACGCTGCGGAGCTACGGACATGGAGGAGCTATCCGAAGGTGACACGGTTTGGATTACAGATATGCGAACCTGGGGGATTGTAAAGAAGAAAGCATCGACACCAAGGTCGTATATGATTGATACTCCAGTTGGGACTTTACGTCGAAACAGGTTCCATCTACGAAAAGGAGTTACAGTGCAATATCCAGCCGACCCATCGACGCCGACCTTTTCGGGGGAGGAACTGGTTGAAAATGAAAAGACCCCAGTTGTGGATTATCCCTCTAACGACTCAGAAGACGGCCAGATAAGAACCCGGAGTGGACGAATTGTTAAACCTGTGGATCGCCTTCATTATTAATTATATTATGCATTTAAAGTTTGTAATGTATATATATATTTCAAGTCTTAAAAAGGGGGATGTGCTGAGAAGATGTAAGAAAACATCTACCTATGTTTCCCCACGTGACGCAGCGGAGCGTGACCTCGGCTGCACGGGTGAGTCAGTTGTTGTTTGGCTCTCTGTATAGATGGACATTAAAACAGAGACTTTTCACATTATCTCAAATGTTGTAAGGAATCGCTTTATAAACAAGGAGTCGACATTGTTGGAAGATCTTATGTTAAGACTTATTATTTTGTCATAGATGGTATAAATATAAATTCCGCTTAAGAAATCTCTCAGTCATGTCGTCTCAAGATGATATTCAATTTCGTTTACGACATCCGTTTAACGCGTTGGTTGTGGGTGCCTCTCAATCGGGAAAAACAAGTTTAACAAAACGATTAATTGATTTAATCGAACCCCCTCCCGAGAAAGTTATTTGGTCTTATTCGTCTGTTCAACCGTGGTTTAAGGATTTCCCCTTTGTTTACATAAGCGGCTTACCACCCAATAACTGGGATGTTAGCAAGCGCACTTTATTGATTCTCGATGATTTATTTTTTGATATTAATCAAGACATTTGCAAAATATTTTGCAATTATACTCATCACCGGAATACTTCTATTATAATTTTAGCGCAAAATTTATTTCCGAAAAATCCGTATTTTAGAACCATTTCGTTAAATAGTCATTACATTTTCTTGTTTAGAAACCCCAGAGATGCCCAGCAGGTATATACGCTTGGGCGACAAATGTATCCCAATAATCCAAAATTTTTAGAAGCGGCTCTAAAAATGGCAACTGCAGAGGAATTATATAAATTTATCTGCATAGATTTGAAACCTCAGACGCCTGAGCAATTGAGGATCCGTTCACATATATTTCCTGGGGAAGCTAATTTTATTTATTCACCAAAATGAATCGATTATACAAGCATAGATATGCGCTAGAGTCTCTAGCAAAGGCGCAAAATGTGCTAGATAGAAAAAAACTACTCACTCCAGCCCTGACCGATTGTCTCTGCGAAATATGTCTCAACATTTTAAAAGGCAATGTAAACCTTTCATCTAAACGCAAAACAAAACTTCGTCGCTATAAAAAGATGATGAGAACTCTCGCGAACAGAAAGATTTCTCTCGTCAAACGGAGACGTCTACTGACTAATCAGAAGGGAGGTTTTTTGCCCCTTATTTTAGCGCCTATTCTGTCGGCCTTGGGATCCTGGATCGGTAAAAAGTTGTAAAAATGGCCGAAAGATTCGCATTTCCTAATCCGTCATTATATCCAATTTATACACAAACGTTATCTCTCGAACAAGAGATCGACGCATTATTAACAAAGAAGTCTTTGCCGGACGATCAGAAAGTGAAGCTCTTAGCAGAATTAATGCGACGTTATCAACGTTCATTCGACACTCCGCCACCGCCGCAACCCATCGGACCTTCTAATGAACGAAATATAGATGCAGAAATTATCAATTCAGTCCCGATCACTTCAAAAAAGTATGTAGACACGATTATTCAACGTTTAAGATCTACTAACGAAGTGATTTGGAATCAGAATGGTGAAATCATAATCAATAATCAACCTATTCCGCAGTCCAACGTCGTCGATATTTTTACGTTTCTTACGACGCGAAAAAGGAAGAACGTAAATGTACCTGTGGGCTTTCAAGATTTAGCGATAAGTTTAAAGAAAATAAATATTCCACAACAGTGGATTTTTGATTCGACCGCTAAGAATCTCATATTTAAGAAACAAACGCCGAGTGTAAAGCGGGAAGAGCTCTCGCCTTCTTTATCGACTTCAAAAAAAGAAAAAAAATGGATCAATTATTAGCCAAAGTGCATTAAAACGCGGAAGAACCGGGAAGTTTTGGCGGAATCGATCAATTGGCTAAGAGCGCTAAAATATCGAAAAAATCTGCGCAGAAATGGTTGGAGACACAGGACGTTTACACCCTTCATAAACCCGTTAAGTTAAATTTCAAACGACGAAAAATTATCGCCTTAGATATCAATGAACTATGGCAAGGTGACTTGGTGGACATGATTAAATTTTCAAAATTTAACAAAGGTTATCGTTACATTCTAACTATTGTCGATGTTTTTTCCAAGCGAGCCTACGCCATTCCTATCAAACGAAAAAAATCTACCGAAATTGTAAAGGCCTTCAAAAACCTTTTTTCGAAGGAAAAAGTCGTTCCCAAACTCTTGCAAACGGACGAGGGCACCGAATTTTTCAATAAGCCTGTGCAGACATTATTCAAAAAATATAATATCAAACATTATCATTCGTACAGCGATAAGAAAGCCGCTAATGTGGAGAGATTCAATCGAACGCTTAAAGAAAAAATGTGGCGGTTATTTACTCGAAGGGGGAGTTACAAATATATAGACGCGTTGCCGGATTTAATTAAAAGCTATAATAAAACTGTAAATCGAGTTACAAAGGTCGCCCCCGATGATGTGACTCCTTTCATGAGGGATGAAATATTTAATCGTTTGTATCCGCCTTCTACCGCCAAACGTTTCAAGTTCGAGGTCGGAGATAGAGTAAGGATATCTAAACTTAGAAGAACTTTCCGCAAAAGCTATCTTCCGGGTTGGAGCGACGAGGTTTTCGTCATTTCCGATCGCAAGAATACTGTTCCGGCAACCTATATATTGCGCGATTTGAAAAACGAGTTGATTAAAGGAAGTTTTTACGATTTCGAATTACAACGAGTACATAAGAGAGACGAGGATTTCTGGCCTATAGATCGCATTATCAAAACAAAAGGGAAGGGTAAGACGAAAAAATATTTTGTCAGTTTTAAAGGCTTTTCGGATCGATTCAATTCATGGGTTACAGATCTACGAAGGAATTCTATGTGACCCTACCTTCAGATTCGAGTTTGGATTATTTTCCAAATAATACGCATTCAAATTATACAACGCGTTTGCCCCATTGTATCAGACTCGAGGGAAACTGGCTCGTCGCCCTTGCCGAATTAAGATTTGATAGAATTGTCAAAGAAAAGGAACATTTTAATTTTTATTACATCGTTTCGAACGACCAGGGTGACACGCTTTTGTCTCATCAATTCGAATATCAAGCGACCGATCCGCTAATCGCCCTCGACAAATTTAACGAGGATATCGTCAAATTATTGTGGAGTCACAACATTAAAAACCACAGACAGTTCGATTTTCGGAATGACATTTCAACTTTGAATTTACCTCCTAATCATAAATTGATCATTTCTAGGAATTTATATAATTATCTCAAATTCCCCGAAGCAACAACTTTATTACCATTAGGGATCTTGATTGAAGAACAAAAGACAATATCGACCGAGCCGATCATTCGAGAGCGAACGGATAAGAATATACAATCGGTTTTTGTTTACTCCGATATATGTAAGTTTGGTATTGTGGGAGATTCGGCTTCGCCACTTCTTCGGCACGTATTTCTTCCTCGAGACAAAGGTAGCATAAACTTTGAAACTTTGTTCTATAAACCCGTTAATAAGAGCGAGTTTCAGACGATCGAAATAAATATAAGAGACCGCTACGGCGATTTTGTATTATTCTTAGGCGAGAGCGTCAGCGTGACTTTGCATTTCAAACGAGATGACGATGCATAAACATCGCTCTATCGACCCGCATACATGCTGTCAGTATTACGCGCTGCAATAGGGTGGTAATATTCCATATTATTACGCCACACAGGCCGGAAGGGGATGGTTCGGAAATATTTTTCGAACTGTATCGCCCGTTTTGAAACTCGCGGGGAAATACTTTGGCAAAAAACTTTTATCCACCGCTTCTAAAGTAGCGGGAGATGTCGGCGGCGGAGAAAATTTCAAGCAGAGTATAAAAAAGCGAATATTTGAAACTGGAAGGGATATCAAAGACGACGCTCTCAAACGATTTCAAAGCGGAGAGGGCAAACGTATAAAAACCGTACGTAAACGAAGAAGAAAGCAGAACAGGGACATATTCGCATGATGGAACCTCTGTGTCTTAAATCCGAGCTGGACTTATTTTCGGGTTTACCGATTCAAGTAGCTATAGAAAACTCCGATTTTGAAGAAGTCCATCCTATAGCGACTCTATCGGACGGTCCAATCGAATTCTATATTCCGGGCACGTTTGAGCACTACATCGACCCGTCGTTCATTTTCTTACAACTCGCGGTTAAAATTTCGAAGAGAGATGGAAGCGCCTTAGCCGCCACGGATAAAGTCGGACCTATAAATTATCTCCTGAATACGGCTTTTGAGAATGTAGAAGTTTTTTTAAACGAAAAGCAAATCGTATCGCAAAATAATTACTGGTATAGAAGTATTTTAGACGCCTTGCTAAACTTTCCCGAAAATGCACAGAAAACTTTTCTCAAATCTAGCTTATTTGAAAAGGACACGGCGAAATATTTTGACGAAACAGACCCAAACGGTAATAATTTGGGATTGAAAGCTCGACATGCAGTTATGGATTTAAATAAAGAAATAACACTTTTCGGCGCGATGAATTTAGATTTAAGTTTTCAGCACAAACTCTTGCTAAATGGCGTCTCATTAAAAATCCGTTTGCATAGAGCTAAAAATTCCTTTGTTTTGATGTCCAATACTCAAGGTTTCGTTCTGAAGATAACAAAGGCCTCTCTTCTCGTTCGAAAAGTGACTGTTTCACCGTCCGTCGTTCTCGCGCATAATAAAACTTTGGAGAATGGCGTCGCAAAATATCCAATACGTAAATTAGATGTAAAAACTCTAACGATTCCCAGCGGAACCCATTCGACAATCCTTCCGAACCTATTTTTAGGTCCAGTACCAAATCGTATTGTCATCGGATTTGTGACGAATGGTGCATATAGTGGAGATTTCACGAAAAACCCGTTCAATTTTCAAAATTTTAACATAAATTATATTTCATTAAAAATCGGACAACGAGTTCTTCCAAACCGTCCGCTTACTCCGCAATTTTCCGAAGGAGAATTTTACAGAAGCTACGTCGATCTCTTTTCCAACATGGGTCGATATTTAAGTTCTGGAGAATTGAATATAACTCCAGAAGAATTTCAAAACGGATTGACTGTTCGCGTTTGATACGACTCCCGATTTGTGCGCTTCGGATCTACATTCTAGCGCTACGCAAAATTCGAATATTTCTTTTGAAGTGAAATTTTCGAGCGCACTAACATCGACAATTAACGTCATCCTTTATTCCGAATTCCAATCCGAAATTCATATCGATAAACTGCGGCAAGTGAGTTTGATCGAGGAATGCAGGATTGTTACATAAACGAGGCGACGTTAGTTCATAGCTGCGATCAAAACGCGTTGATAAAACTAAACGATGGCTTATACGTTCCGAAATTTTTACCTTCAAAACAAAATTCGTATTATGATGCTGAGCAAAGAAAAATTACCAATGTTCCTGAACCAACAGACGACACAGATGTCGTTCCAAAAGGTTTTTTAACCAAGAAAATTAAGCGTTTGAAAAAGCAAGTTTTATTGTTAGACGAAGAAAACAAACACTTTGATTGCAACGGTTATAAAGTAACAAATTTAGGTGACGCTGAAAATGACACGGACGCCATCACAGTTTTATATCTCCGTGATTATTTAGGTAAATTAGTTACTAGTACCGAAACCTTAGATTTTCGTTTTATGCTCATGGAAGGAGATTCGATAGCGTTAAAATGTGAATTTGCACAACACAAATTCTTTCTCGATGGAAAAATTAGGAAGTATCGGCTCAGATATGAAAACGTGCCGACAGGTATTAACAACCCCGGGTGTTATATCGTTTTTAGAAATGACGAAGAAGAAGAATAAGCTCCTGAAATACAACATTTTTTAAGCGAATCGGTCACGGATGATGTAAATATCTCATTTAAAAGCGGGGATAAGGTATTGGGAAGCCTTACTTATACAGATTTTCACGCAAAAAACAATGTAAGAGTGTCGTTAAAATTATACGTCGACTACATTGGCACCTTACGATGAATTCGAAACAACTCTTAAGATTGGCTACGCTCGACCCTATCATTTCTAAAAAATTTGCGGGCGTGTTTCCGTCAGATTCGCTGCCGAAATATATCGATGGTCGCTGCTGTAAGTATTTTGTTGTTAATCTAGATCCGTCAACAATGAAGGGAAGTCATTGGGTCGCGATTGCCTTTTTGAATAAACGAACAGTTTTTTATTTCGACCCTTATGGTATTAAACCTTTTATGCCCGCGATCATAAATTTTATGAAACGCAATGCGAAAAGAATATTGCACAATAAGCTCCAGATGCAATCTCGCAATAGTAAAAGATGCGGCGAATATTGTTTGTATTTCCTAAAGAGAGTAAGCAGAAATAAAAAAATGACAAGGCTGAATTCCGAGCAGGTTACTCGGTTCGTGCGAAAAAATTTTCGCCAGTAGGGGGGGTGTGTAAGAGATATGGAAGACGCTGTTGTCGACATTTGGCAGTTTGTCCCTCCATTAAATATCAATATCTATAAATATAAATTATTCAAGCCTTCTATTTTATGGCATTTAGCGCGTAAAAAAAGCTTAGACGTTGAATTTCTTAGTAAAAGAATCAGTAATATAACTCCTCATCCATTTCATAATATCGAAGTTATTTCCGTAAATAGAGGAGAAATTTTTAAATCTTGGAGGCCCCTTCCAATCGGGGTCAATGCCTTCTTGTGCTTAGGCAAAGAAAGATCTTTAACGTTCAGACACCACCAAGAAAATTCCAGCTATTTAACGCACAAACTAGAATCGGGAAATATAATTATCCTCGAAACTCGTGACGATGCAGAGGTATGTGTCCCTAAAGCGAGTTTCCGCAACGGGTGTTCGAAAATTATTTGGTTTTCTTAAATGGGTAATTGTGATAACGCTCCTCCTCTGTGACATAATAATAATGACAGTATCTCCCATTATGACAATTCCCAGCCCATCTTCTAATAGTACGGAAAGACCTATGGGTTGTGCAATCTCTAATGCGATTTTGAATCCTTGTTTGAACGGTACCCATTTAGGAAGACAGATCTACGCACATTTGTGCAATGACGTCATTGACATAAGACAATTTTATTTGTGGAAGGGACAGTTGAAGCCCGGTGAACGAAGCGTACAGCTGACTATTTCGGAATTCTCCTGCCTGTGTCATGTACGAGATATCTTGTATCGTTGATTTTGAAGCTTTTCCGCTAGAGAGCGGTATGCTACTTCGCCAACTCTCTTGGACGCACCTACACCGCGACCTCGGTGAAAGAATTGAAATATATAATCCCAATCATACATATTGTCATTTAAGTGAGAGGGACAAAAGAACAGTTAGATATTGCACGAAGAAAATTCACGGACTATTCATGTGTCAAAAACCAAGGAGATAAGGCAATTGGATTTGCGACGTGGAAAAATATATTTTGGAATTATATTCAAATTTTGGAGGCACTTTCGCATATAAAGGCGGATGTATTGAGAAAAATATATTCGATAAATGAAATATTCCATCGATCGATCTTGAAAAAAAGTATAACGTACCCAAATCGAAAACAATAGGCGTGAATTGCAAATTGCACGCCGTATATATCGAACATTGTAGCTTCTGCGATGTGTGTTCGTATAAAAGCTTTCTTGAATCCCACTATTTGTGCAATAAAATGAATGAAATGCTTGTGTAGAGCTAAAAAAAGCTTCGTGCTAAATTTTTTTGGCGATGGGGTTGGCATTTCTTTCATGATAAAAAAAATCAAATTTAAAGCAAAAAAAAAATAATAATAATAAATAAATAAAACCCCAATGAGTAATTTGGCTTTTTTACCTCCTGGGTCTACATGGAAATAAAAAGCTCAGAGTGCGATATGATGCTGGACAAAACGCTTCTCGCTCTTCCTCTGCTTCGAAATTATAAACTTTTTTTCAAATCTCATCGACGTGTAGAGCTCCGGAAATGCAAATCGAACGGCAAACCCACCCGAGTCGGATTAGTCTTCAACGCTAATGAAATAAAGGATCTATTTTATTATTTAGAATCACCTAAATTGAGAATTTTAAGAAGTGATTTTGAAATTATCATGATGAAGAAGGCTCGTGGAATTTATAAGACTATATTTTTACCTATTGAAGTTGCTGATATATTCTTCAAGTATTTGGATTTAATTATGTTTGTCATTTTTCCTCAAATAACTGCGGAAGAACTTATAAATGCTGCAAATAGCATATTTCCTGACAAGTATATTGATATATGTGTCAAATTATCTAGATTATTCAATTTAAAATTATATCCTAATTCTAATATTAAAAAAAAACGACTTTTATATGAATCCCCATTTATTTGAAATAATAAAAAATCTTTAACTAATCTTCTTGTGTTTTTTTTCTTTTTCTACACTAAAATACATGCATTGACGGTGTTTTTCATACACTTTTCAAATAACCCTAAACAAAATGTGGTATACATTTTTTTTTACAAAATAAATAAACAAAAGATTATTCAATTTAAAATTATATCCTAATTCTAATATTAAAAAAAAAGACTTTTATATAAATCCCCATTTATTTGAAATAATAAAAAATCTTTACCTAATCTTTTTTTTTTCTTTCATTATACATTTGAAATAAATAGTTTTTGAAAACCTATTAAAATATTAAACTTTGTTTTCTTCTTCTTCTTCTTCCTCTTTAGTGCCAAAGTTAGATGGAAAAGCTTGGCCATTTAAAAATGTACACTTTTTTTTTTAAATATATATTTTTGACACACATTTCCATAAATATTATATCGTTATATCAGTTGGTAAAAGATATGACAGATTTTTAAAAAATGAGCACACAAACACTTTTTTTTTTCAACATGAACTTTATTACATTTTAGACTCAAAGAGAAAAAAGTGTGCACACAAACGGAGCAAATTTACAAACGTTGGATTTCTAAGTTTGTCGTACTCCCGATACGTTCCTTGAAAATCAAGCAGCATTCTTCTTTAATGATTTCGTCTAATTGAAATTGCTTCAGCTTTGAATATCTTTTTGGAAGAAATAGTGTCCGCTGAGAATCTTTTACTTCTATAACCGCCTTGACTGATGGACCGAAGCGGGTTTCAACTAGTTTGAGTTCTATCAGTTTATAACTACCTAATTCCAGCTCATCAAATTTTATGATAGGTGGATAAGAGGAAATACTGTTGAATGCCTCCATAATCTGACTGCAATTTGAGAAAATATCGGCCTATATATATATATATATTTGACCCTGACATTACGTCATATACTTGTAACATGTTTCCAATAAGGAATGGTCACCTATGACGTAGGGCAATTAAAGTGAATTGGGAATCCTTAGGGCAATTAAAGTTATTTATTACGGCCTTCGAACCGAGCAGGCAAAATGTGACCCTGACATTAGGTTACATGTGATCTGACTACAATTTGAGAAAAATATCGCTGCGACACATTTAAAAAAAAAGTGGTATTTAAAGTTTATTACGGGGAATCTCCAGACGTAAGCCAATTAGAGTGAATTATAATACACAAATTTTTAGAAGCGGGCTCTAATAGGACGTACGACAATTAAAGTGAATTGGGGATGCACTTTACTAAACTACTGATATTTATAGATATGCTTTTAATTATATTTGAAAAAACTTTTAATTCTAAGAATAATATTCTCTCATCATGTGTTTATCTCATCTGTTTGTCAGATAAATATCTTCTTATCTGTTATCTTATTTACACACTTGATAACAGGAACTATTTAAAAACATGCTGTGGTTAAATTTCTCATTCAGTATTTTTGTCTGAAGATGGTAACAACGCTGTTACCGAAACGTCAACACTATTTATTTATTTGGATTTGGTCTTATTACCTTGTGTTTATAATCTATAATCCAAATTGTGCCTTATCAATAATCAATAATATAAATTAATTTCTATTTATTCTTTTATTTTAATGATTAACTTTTAGTATTGAGAACAAAATGGCATCTACTTATATATTTGCCTTATTCTGTCTGTTTGTCTGTTTGAAGCTCACGGATGGGATTTTTCATAACCATCGGTGGTTCAGTGGTAGAATGCTCGCCTGCCACGCGGGCGTCCCGGGTTCGATTCCCGGCCGATGCATTTTTTTTTTTTACAATTTTTAAAACTCATTTATATATTATACAAGAATGACATCCACGGCGCCAATTTATAATTGTAACGAATAGTATTTGAATAAAAGCATTTAATCGGGTAAAACCCGGGCGTTGCCCGGGTCATTCCTATATAATAATAATTGTATAAACGAATGCAAGACAAAATCACCGCGAATGTTTTTTTTTTAAGGCAATTTCTTTTTAAGGCAATTATCGTTATTTATCGTTAATTTTTGTTTCGATTTTATTGAAAAAAAAACGATATGGTGCCTTTAAAAAATTATCTTTATTACTATGCAGTTTTCTATTTAGTCAATATACCTAAGTTCATGTTGCAAATGTAATTATCTCTATCGATTTAGTAGGTGAAATGAAAAAAAAAAAAATCGACATGATGAAATATTTATGAAAATTCACATTTTTATTTTTATATTTTCAAGACACACACAGTTTGGGGCGGGACGTTTCACAAGAGAGACATCCACGGCGCCAATTTATAATTGTAACGAATAGTATTTTAATTAAAACATTTTAAAAACACACAGTTTGGAACGGGACGTTTCACAAGAGTGACATCCATGGCGCCAATTTATAATTGTAACGAATAGTATTTGAATTAAAACGTTTTTAAAATATATACGCACTCGGGTAAAACCCGGGCGTTGCCCGGGCCATTCGTCTAGTTAATACATATTTTCGAAACATAAATAGTTACAATGTGGAAAAAAGTACAAATATGATATTGTTGTGTGTCAACAAGAAACCGACCGGAAATACACGTGACCGTTACAAAATTATTTTAAATTTTGTTTATTTATTATTTATCAGTGAAACGGCACCACAGAGATAACAGGTACAAGTTGTATTTGACCACTGACCACCGTTTGCGCGGAAGGCGTTAAAAATACAACGTGCCAGTTATCGTTTGACCTTCGTGCTAATTTTTTCTTCTTTCTTTTTCTCCTTGCCCGGCGAACGAAATATGTCCTGTCACAGATATAACCCTTCCAACGGCTACACCGATGAGAATCGGAACCCAACAACCCTCCGGGACCCGATCACAAACCCAGCCCTGGAACGGGCCCTGGTGACCATAGTCCACCAGGATAATGTACTGCAGCCTCTCAATAAAATGAGCTTCACATCCCCACTTCAGCCTCATCACATGGTGGAGAGCAGTGTCGACCCAGCACCTCAAGCCGCAAACATAAGTATCGGCTACGGAGAGACGCCTTGTTTCAACCCGAAGGAGGAAGATATCGAAGACTACGTGGAGGAGTTCAAAACGTGGCTGACGGCGAGCAAGGTACCGAAGGAAGACTGGACGAAGGCCCTAGTACGGCGGCTTCCACTTGACGGCCGCGAATTTATCAAGTGCAGGTTTGACCCTTCAGCCGCACTTGAAGACGTCTTGGAAGCACTGAAACTTTGCTACCCAAGGAACGCGGCCGGGCACGTAGTAGGGGTAACGAACTGAAGAAAATGAGACGGCCCCAGTCCACGGAAGATACGGGGAAATACTTAATGAACCTCATTACGGCCCACGCGACGGCAGGTGAGTTTTCGCCGTTTGATTCAAACAAGGAGGCATTGTGGGCATTGGCTCCAAAAGACTGCCTACTACTGGCAGCCTCATGGAGTACCACGCGGAACCCAGAAGAGGCCGACTTCCTACAGGCGGCGAAATTCCTCGACGAGGCGGACAAATGGAACAAGGGACGGAAGGAAGCAGGGACAATGACGAGTTTGGAAACAACTACGAGGACGGCGGAAGAGTGGGAACAAAAACGAGGACAAAACCCAAGGACCGAAACGCCCACGGAGAAAGCAAGAAGATTCATGCTGCCGGACGGGACGCCAAGATGCTTCATCTGTTACCAGACGGGGCACAAACACTGGGATTGCCCGAAAAGGAGGCCACATGGTGAGTACAATTTTACCTCTAATCCTGTGGTTGAAGTTTCAAACAGTGTAGAGAGCGTACCACGTGTATTTTCCGAGGTTACTTGTAACACCAATCACATAATTTTCAAGGTAAAAGGACAACCGGGGGTTAACGAGAGACAGACAGTAAATAAGGTACCACTAGAAAAATCCACTTTAGAAATAGGGGGTACAACAATGGAAAAATTTCGTTGGAAAGGTATGACTAATTTCTGCTTAATCACGCCTATCAATGAGACACATGTAGGCAAACTGATTTTCGATTCAGGTGCAAATGTTAGCTGCATAGACGAAGGAATAGCCAACGCACTAGGATGTGCTAGAATGCCTTCAAAATTACTTATACGGAGAATAAGTGGGTCAGTAGTCTCGAACACGTGCACATACTTTGTGGTCAACATTGATGGGTTCGACATATGTGGCAGGTTCACCATAATTCTAGGAAACGGGGAAAAGATTATTTTCGGCGTCGATATTCTAACAGACTATCATTGCAAAATTATGTTTAGAGACGAATCGGTAGAATTGTATAGGCCAAAAATAGGCACGGACGACCACGTGGTAGAACTAAACGAAGAATGGGAGCTCGAGAGGTTAGGCGCAATTACGAACGATCGGAAAAACCCCAAACAAAAGTACTGCATACCAGATGACCTTGAAATTGTACCACGTTGTAAAACGAGGGTTAAGTTAAAAGGGCCAACAGTAATGGCGGGCATTTTAGAACCCCACCCCGACTGCGTAAGAAGAACGGGGTTACTAATACCATCAGTACACGTTTCCGAAACGGTATCCGAGATACTCATTGATGTCATTAATACTAGGAACGAGCCGGTGCGGTTGGTAGCAAACTCGTGCTTGTTACGATCCGGCAGGGAAATAGCGAATATTTCTTTCCTAAGTGAACAGGTGGGATACAGTACGACGGCCACGTGCAAATACGAACCACAGAAGTTCGATATAAACCCGGAGCTATCGGACGGCGAAAAATTCGACGTACTGGACGTATTGTACAGGTATCGGGAACTTTTCTCAGAAGAGTGGAATAAGGCGGCAGATATCGAACCGTACCACATTAAACTTAAAGCAAACACGGAACCAATTCGACAAAAAGTCTATCGCCGCAGTCCTAAGAACGTGACAATATAGAGGAACAGGTTAAAGAAATGTGTGAAAAAGGAGTTATTAGGAAATCAACGTCTCCATGGGCGAGCCCGGTCGTTTTGGTTAAAAAATCAGACAGATCCTATAGATTTTGTGTGGACTATATAAAAGTTAACAGCGTAACCGAAAAATTTTCATATCCATTACCGGATATCACCGACTGCCTGGACCGTTTAGCGGGAATGAAGTATTTCTCTCACACGGATTTTGTTAGCGGTTATTGGCAGTGCCCACTGGACGAAACAAACAAGCCAATTACAGCGTTCACGACGGGTAACGGGTTGTACGAGTTTCAAGTGTTACCCTTTGGTTTAACCGGGGCACCTGGTCATTTCGAAAGAATCATGGATACACTGTTAGCTGAATTGAAATGGTCCGAGTGTATGGTTTATCTAGATGACGTCATCGTGTACGGAAGAGACATGCGTGAACACAACGAGCGGTTAACAAATGTTCTAGAATGTTTCCGCGGGGCAGGCTTATCCCTAAAACCATCAAAATGTAGATTCGCCTACCAAAAGTTACCAATTTTGGGACACGTGGTATCGGAAAACGGCGAAGAACCGGCTACTGATAAGATCGAGGCGGTTAAGGAATTTCCGATTCCGAAAAATGTCAAGCAGGTTCGTTCGTTTCTGGGACTTTGCGGCTATTATCGCCGTTTCATAAAAAACTTTTCAAAGATAAGCAAACCGCTGACGTGTTTAATGGAAAAAGATAAGAGATTCGTAATAGGTCCGGCCGAAATAGAAGCTTTCGAAACCTTAAAAAAATTGACTGAGGAGCCAATTCTAGCACACTTCAACCCAGATGCTAGAATAGAAATACACACGGACGCATCAATCGTGGGATTAGGCACGGTGCTAATGCAACCGGACAATGACGGGTTTTTGCACCCGATCCACTACTTGTCGAGAACGACATCGAAACACGAGAGTAAATATGGTGTCTCAGAACTAGAGTGCTTAGCAATAGTGTGGGCTCTACAAATTTACGGCCGTACATCTTCGGTAGAGAATTCAAAGTCGTAACCGACCATAGCGCGTTAAGGTGGCTAGCTAACGTACGTGACCCGTGCTCAAGACTTACTAGATGGGGGTTAAAACTCATGGAGCACGACTTTGAAATAGTCCACCGCGCAGGGAGGAAGAACGTTGCACCGGACGCACTCTCACGCAACCCGTTCCACAAAAACGATACGAACGTCGAAGACAACTTCAACGATTTAACGGCATGCACAGTACGGATCGACGAAAACGAACAAAAGGAAGACACGTTTTGCCGCGATATTACCGGAAAACTACCAGACGCTAAAACACGGGACGAATATAAAAAAATAAACGGGATCCTTTATAAAAAGAACCATGCAAAACAAGGTAACCAATGGTTGGTTGTAGCACCAAAGCAAAGCGTATTCGAAATAATGTAAACAGCGCACGATATACCCGAGGCAGGACACATGGGGGTAGCGAAGACGGTCCACCATATTAAGCAACGTTTCTACTGGAAAGGTCTTGAAGAAGACATGCGGAAATACGTTCGGTCGTGCAAAGTATGCCAGGCCTTCAAACCACAGAGGTTCAAACCCGCAGCCCCGCTAGAACCGTTACCACCGGCAACAGACATCTGAGAACGAGTGGGAATAGACCACCAAGGTCCTTTCAAAAAATCGGTAGAAGGCTACGAACACATCCTAACGATCGTAGACCATTTTAGTAAATACGCACTCGTAATCCCGGTAAAAGATACAAAGGCGGAAACCACATGCAACGCACTCTTAGACAATCTGCTATACGTTTTTGGTACTCCGAAATGCATACTATCCGATCAAGGCAAATCTTTCGATTCGAGTACTTTTAGAGACTTTACACGGTTGTACGGTATTAAACATATTATGGCTTCCGTGGCACACCCGCAAACAAATGGCTTATGCGAAAAACTCAACGGCGTCATAAAAAACGGCATCAGAGTTTATCTCGAGGACGATCACGCCGAATGGCCGAGATTCGTAAAAACGGCGACTTTTGCGTATAACTCGTCCATTCAGTCGTCAACACAGGTGACACCGCATAAGTTGATATTTGGCGTAGAACCGAGGACGTCCCTAGACGTAGGACTACCAACCGTCGACGAGCCAGTAAAAACTTACGACGAATACGTGACCAACCGCATCTTAGAAAACGAGAGATTAAAGAAAATTGCCGACGAAAACTACCGAGACCGGACAATGATGACGAAGTGTCAGCATGACCTTGCGAACCGTGACCGCTTCCGGAAGTTTGAAGTGGGCGACCTGGTACTACTGGAGTCGTCTCGCAGGAAAACAGGGAAAACGGAGAAATTTCTGTCGGAATACGTAGGACCGTACGTAATAACGGATAGAATCAAGGAAACGACATATAGGTTACGACCACAGGACGGACGCAACGAAAATAGTAGGCGCCAGAGCACGTTAGCACACGTGTCTAGACTTAAGGAATTTTTAGAGATAACGCTAACTCGAGGGACCGAGTCTAAGATAAGAGGGGGGGTGGTAGTGTGTGTCAACAAGCAACCGACCGGAAATACACGTGACCGTTACAAATTTATTTTAAATTTTGTTTATTTATTATTTTTCAGTGAAACACGGCACCACAGAGATAACAGGTACAAGTTGTATTTGACCACTGACCACCGTTTTCGCGGAAGGCGTTAAAAATACAACGTGCCAGTTATCGTTTGACCTTCGTGCTATTTTTTTTTTCTTTCTTTTTCTCCTTGCCCGGCGAACGAAAGATGTCCTGTCACAGATATAACCCTTCCAACGGCTACACCGATGAGAATCGGACCCCAACAACCCTCCGGGACCGGATCACAAACCCAGCCCTGGAACGGGCGCTGGTGACCATAGTCCACCAGGATAATGTACTACAGCCTCTCAATAAAATGAGCTTTACATCCCCACTTCAGCCTCATCAATATTGTACTAGGATAAGGTGCATAATTATGAAAAAAAGGCATCTCCTTATCGTGCAACTGAAAGTTGCTGATGGCTTGCGCCATCTATCGGAATAAATATAAACAATTCTCATTGATTTTTAATTATTCCTGAATTGGCCAAAAACCCATTCTTGATTTATCAAGAAAGGCTAACCACGGATGCGTTTCGGGCTGTTGGCCCTCATCAGCGTGGTGCAAGGTGTACCTCAACGACCAAAAAATTGGTCATTCAAGTCATCCTGAAAAATCATGAAACGGGTAGTTAAGGCCAGAATTGCGTGAGACCGCGACACAATGTGAAAAAATAGTACAATTGTGATATTGTACTGGGATAAGGTGCATAATTATGATAAAAAAAGGCATTTCCTTATCGTGCAACTGAAAGTTACTGATGGCTTGCGCCATCTATCGGAATAAATATCAACTATTCTCGTTGATTTTTAATTATTCCAGAATTGGCCAAATACCCATTCTTGATTTATCAAGAAAAGTTAACCACGGACGCGTTTCGGGCTGTTGGTCCTCATCAGCGTGGTGCAAGCTGTACCTCAATGACCAAAATATTGGTCATTCAAGGCATCCTGAAAAATCATGAAACGGGTAGTTAAGGACAAAATTGCGTGAGACCGCGACACAATGTGAAAAAATAGAACAAATTTGATATTGTACTGGGATAAGGTGCATAATTATGAAAATAAGGCATCTCCCAGTACAATATCACATTTGTACTATTTTTTCACATTGTGTCGCGGTCTCACGCAATTCTGGCCTTAACTACCCTTTTCATGATTTTTCAGGATGCCTTGAATGACCAATTTTTTGGTCGTTGAGGTACAGCTTGCACCACGCTGATGAGGGCCAACAGCCCGAAACGCGTCCATGGTTAGCTTTTCTTGATAAATCAAGAATGGGTATTTGGCCAATTCTGGAATAAATAAAAATCAACGAGAATAGTTGATATTTATTCCGATAGATGGCGCAAGCCATCAGCAACTTTCTGTTGCACGATAAGGAGATGCCTTTTTTTCATAATTATGCACCTTATCCCAGTACAATATCACATTTGTACTATTTTTTCACATTGTGTCGCGGTCTCAAGCAATTCTGGCCTTAACTAACCGTTTCATGATTTTTCAGGATGCCTTAAATGACCATTTTTTTGGTCGTTGAGGTACAGCTTGCACCACGCTGATGAGGGCCAACAGCCCGAAACGCGTCCGTGGTTAGCCTTTCTTGATAAATCAAGAATGGGTATTTGGCCAATTCTGGAATAATTAAAAATCAACGAGAATAGTTGATATTAATTCTGATAGATGGCGCAAGCTATCAGCAACTTTCAGTTGCAGGATAAGGAGATGCCTTTTTTTTCATCAAATAGTTACAAATAATATTTTATTCTAATTGAAAAATATGATAGTTGAAAGGAAATAAATATGTAAAATATATAAAAAGAAAATTTAAAAATATTATTTAAAAATAATCATGAAGATATTTTTAAAAATTCCTTTATAGATGTCTGTTTTTGCTCTGAAATTCTTTTCAGGATGTATTCCAGATGGTCTATTTTTAAAAGACATGCATGTCTTTCTTCCTCTGAAATGTCTTTTAAATAACAAAGAGTTTTGATTATATTAAAGGGATCCACTGCTGCTGCAGTTGTTATTGATTTTGTGTTTAAATCTTTTATAATAACATGGAAATGTAATATTGAAATTGTTGCGACAGCGTTGTTGCAGATCCACTGCCTCTTTTTTGTGTGTGTTTTTATTATCATTTATTTGGAGATATTGAGATGGGGGCCTTCAAAATGTAAGAAAGCCGTGGAAGAAGACGCCCCCCCTTCCCCCCCCCCCCCCGCGGCGCGAGCGGCGGCGGTGATGTCACGCCCATGATGCAACTTCCGCCCTCCCTCCCTCTTCTCTTTGTTCTTTTTGTTATCAAGTTGTTGTGGTCGACGCGTGCTCGCGTCTCGAGACTAAAAACTCTATCTCTCTCTTTTGAAGTAATACTTTTCCTGTATTTTTTGTATCAATTATAAATAAATTTTCATTCTTCACAGCAATCATTGAGTTGCAATAGTTTTAATTATTTCTATGCTGGTTACGCCGTCCAGTGATTCGAATTTCTTTGATCAAAGCTTGACATTTTTTGGCGTCCGCGACAGGACGGCGCAACAGCATATTTTGTAATTCAAAATGAATCGCCTCAAGAAAGGAAGAAGGCCTGTTCGTGGCCAAATCACAAAGCTCATCAACAGTGTTGAAACAGCCCTGAAGAAGCCAGTAGAAGAACTGGACAAGACAGACTTGAGGGTCTCAGCACTACAGCTTGAAGATTTATGTCGAGATCTTCATGAATGGGATGAGAAAGTAACCGAGGCTATGTTGGATGAAGAAGTGACTGAAGAAGAACAGGACAAAGAATATGATGAACGTCTGAAGTACGACAGACTAATCAAAAGGATGAGAGATGAGTTAGAAAAGGTACTGAATCCGAAGAAAGGTGTGTCGCCCCAGCCTGATGAAACATCTTCGGATATGAGCAACAGTACAAGTCGGAGAAGAGTTCTGCTTCCCAAGAGAAAACTCCCAGAGTTTGGAGGTGATGTACGGGAATGGATCACCTTCTGGTCGAGGTTTGAAGACATCCACAACGACGAGGATCTCTCAGACTCAGATAAGTACCAATATCTAGTAGACTGCATGTTGGAAAATTCCGAAGCTCAGCAACTAGTTCTAAGTTTTCCTGTCTCAGGAAAGAATTATGCTTCGGTAATCAAAGATCTTAAAGAAAGATTTGGGCGAGATAACATGCTAATAAAGGTCTATGTTCGAGATCTATTGTGGTTGATCATCCGAAGTGCACAAGAGAGAAAGGTCAACTTTAAAGATCTTGTGACAAAGTTGAACTCTCAAATTAGGCATTTAAGTATGCTTGGTGTAACTACAGACAAGTGTGCCGATATATTGTATCCGGTAGTTGAATCATGTCTACTGGAGGATGTCCTCATCTCATGGCAGCGCAGCAGTGAACCATAAGACCTAGAAAGCTTGATGAAATTTCTTCGTCGTGAGGTCAATCAGACTAAGGATAGAGAAATGCCTACAATAAGCATTCAGATTCCTTAGCTCAGCCTACACCAGGGAAGATAGAAACGAAGAAAAGAAGGTTCAATGCAAGGCGTGAAATTGCTACAACCTCTGGATTTATGCATTCCGACATCTCACCAACACTGCGTGAGAAATTTAAATGCATTTTCTGCGACAATGGTCATCCAAGTCAAGACTGTCGAAAAGGAATGAAAATGGGCATGGACCAGAAAAATGAGAAAATCAAGAGCTACAAAAGATGTTTCAAATGTCTGCTTCCAGGCCACAGAAGCAGGCAATGCAAAAGAAAAGTGCGCTGTGATTTCTGCAAAAGGGATGGGCATTATGCCATCATGTGTAGAGGTGTACATCATGCTGAAACTGAAATAAAGAGTCCACAACGACCACAGAATTCAACGCCAACTCCAGGTTCGAGTGATGTAGCTACGGTGAACGAGATGTCCAACTGTGTAAGCAACAAAGCATGCCTTGAGACATTATTAGTGAAAGTTTGGGGTCCTAAAGGTAGCAAAGTGGTACGGGCAGTAATTGATAGTGGATCATCCCAATCGTACATTTTGGAACACATTGTAAAGGATTTGGGTGTTCCTATCACGGGAGAAGAAAAGCTTGATCATGAAATATTTGGTGGGATCAGGTATACTGATCGACATCGGATCTACTGCCTGACTCTATCAAGTATTGAGAACGATAGATGCATTTCATGTCCGGCATCAGCCACTAATCAAATAGCCAGATGTATAAGAAAGCCTACATTTGATTCATGGGCTCGTGAACTTGCGTCAAAGAAGATACAGCTCTCAGCATTTAAAGCCGAAAGTGATGTGGTAGAGCTTCTCCTCGGTGCAGACAGTAACCCAAAAATAGCTACAGCTAATATGATAAGATTTTCGGATGATCTTATTGCTCGAGAAACATTGCTAGATTGGGTAGTTCAAGGCAAAACGGAAGGAAAATTCCCAGATAAAAATCCTAACCAGGTTCATAACAGTATGCTGATCTCATCTTTAATGACACAAGAAATAAAGGTTTCCGATTTATGGTCTCTGGAAAATATTGGAGTCATGGATGACGGGCAAGCAGAGTCAAAGAAAGAGACAGATCAGGCTATTATGGATAAGTTTCGGACTGAAACAAAGCGATTGGAATCTGGTAGATACGAGGTGCACCTTCCATGGATAGAACCAGCCCAGAAGCTGAAAGAAAATAAAAGCCATGCCGAGAAAAGACTCCGGAAGATGACAGAGGATCTAAAGAAAAGAGGCTTTTATCAGCATTACAACAAGATATTTGAAGAATGGGAGAAAAATGGGATCATTGAAAGACTCCAGTCAGATCAAGATGATACATTAGAATACTTTCTACCCCACAGAGCAGTAGTGAAATCTGGTAGCAGCACGACACCAGTACGACCGGTTTTTGATGCTTCCTGTAAGACAAAGGGTGGATGGTCTCTGAATGATTGTTTGGCGAAGGGACCCAACTTATTGGAGCTCATTCCGGATATCATGCTGAGATTTCGACTCAATAAAATCGGCGTAGTAGCAGACATAGAAAAGGCCTTCCTTCAAATATCAGTGGAAAAAGAAGACAGACAATTTTTGAGATTTCTATGGTGGGAGGACGGCAAGCAAGAGAATCTTCGGATTTATCAACATAAGAGAGTGGTGTTCGGAGTTACATCAAGTCCTTTCCTCCTAGCTGCTACATTGAAGTTACATTTGGATCAATATGAAAGAGAAGTAATCCAATTGCTAAAATGTATGTACATGGACAACTGCGTCAATAGTGTTACTTCGTTAGAAGAGGCACAAGTCTTTCAAAAGCAGTCTATTGACCTGCTCAGCCCAGCAGGATTCAATCTAAGAGAGTGGCAGATGGGTGGCCCCGGCATAGTTAACGGTGAGAATATTTCTGTGCTAGGTATGAAATGGGACACAGCTGATGACACTTTGACAATTTCGGATAAGCTAATGATGACTCCAACCTACAAGTCATTGGATCAAGAGAATGATGCCGAAATAGAAAATCAGACTCATAAATTGACAAAGAGGATTATGCTATCGGAGGCCCATGCGGTGTTTGACCCTCTCGGTTTGTTTTCTCCATTCACCATAGTGCCGAAGATCATCCTACAACAATGTTGGAAGTCTGAGTTAAAATGGGATCAGCCGGTCCCAGAGGACACTGTGAAGAAGTTTGTGGAATGGCAGAGACAAATTCACGAATTGTTGTCTGTCAGGATTCCAAGGTGGGTGATGAGAGATGGGTTTGAACAGCCATCACTGCATGTGTTTTGTGATGCGAGTCAAGATGCCAATGCAACCTGCATTTACTTAAGAACAGTGAAAAATGAAGAAGTAAATGTACAACTCGTCGCATCAAAGGCAAGAGTAGCTCCCAAAAAGAAACTTACTATTCCGAGATTAGAATTAATGTCATGCCTCATTGGATCCAGATTGACTAAGCAAGTCATGAAGATATATCGGAATCAATTGCAATTTCAGAGAATAATATTTGGTTTTGGACGGACTCCTCAACTGCACTTCGTTGGATTCAAAATGAGAAACCGTGGGCAACATTTGTCAGAATCAGAGTCAACGAAATCTGTTCTATTTCGAAGAAAGAGAATTGGCATCATGTGTCAGGGGTAAACAATCCAGCTGACCTTCCATCACGTGGGAGCAGTGTAAAGAAATTGATAGAGCATAAATGGTGGGAGGGACCCTCTTTTCTCTGGGGAGAAGAAGCAAGCTGGAATCAATTTGATCCGATATTTGATGAAGAAGAAATCAATAAGGAATTGAAGAAGACGGTAAACATCGCTGTCAACAGCACCAAAGATAATTTCATGGACAAACTTGAGAGGTATGGAGATTATCATCGTATAGTACGGATTGTCGCTTATTTACTGCGTTTTAAAAGGAAGACCGTCTCAGATCAATCGCGACCCGGACAACATGATAAGATGTCAAAAGAAATCTCTGTAGAAGAATTTGAAGAAGCTGAAAAGGTAGTATTATGGCATATCCTACTAATAAGTTTTGGGAGAGATGACAAGCGAATAAACAAGCTCAATGCTTTTACAGATGAATATGGACTATATCGAATCAAGAGTCAACTGTATTTTGGAGAAGACGACTATGATACAAGATGCCCAATAGTTCTTCCGGGGGAAAACCAAGTAGTCAAGCTTTTGATTCGAAAAGAGCACGAGATGATGTCCCATGCCGGGATTCAAACAACTCAACAACTGGTGAGACGCCGTTTTTGGATTCTAAAAGGCAAGAGAACAATAAGAAGTATCATCTCTGCATGTGCTACGTGTCGTCGTTACAATTCCAAGAGAGTCCAGACTGAGAGCATTCCAATTCCAGCAACCAGGATCGGATCGACACCAGCATTTGGAGTGATCGGTGTGGATATAGCTGGACCTTTGACTGAGACCGTTGGAAAGAAAATATGGGTAGTGTTGTACACCTGTGCTGTGTACAGATCTGTACATTTGGAGCTCACAAAAACAGAGTCTACTGAAGGATTTCTTGACACTTTTCGAAGATTTGTCGCAAGACGTGGTAGACCGAGCATTGTGTACTCTGACAACGGCCTCAATTTTGTCGGATGCAATAACTTATTCAAGAAAGTTAATTGGAATGATGTCCTACGTTATGCCACCGTACAACGTATTAAGTGGAATTTCAACCCCCCAACAGCAGCATTTTGGGGAGGATGGTGGGAACGCCTTGTTGGTCTCATGAAGCAACTGATCCGAAAAGTATTGGGAGACAAAAGTCTCATATGAAGAACTACAGACTGTGTTATGTGAAGTGGAGTCAGCAATGAATTCGAGACCTTTGACCGCGATCAGTGAAGAATCTGGCTTGGTACCTATAACACCCGCCAAATTTATATGACAACGCATCATGCTTATTTGTACCTGAAGCGGACATTGTCGACTCTAAGTTCCTGAAAGATAGTCATGGAAAAGTACAAAAGTTACGCGAGACAATTCGACAGAGATTTAGAAAAGAGTACTTAGGGTTTCTGCGACAAAATACTAGAAACAAGACAAAGTCAATTAAAGAAGGCGATGTTGTACTCATGGAGGTTGATAACAAAAAGCGAACAGAATGGCCAATCGGAGTTATTGCGAAGACCTACCCGGGAAAAGATGGCATCGTTAGAGTCGTTATGATAAAAACTAAGCGTGGAAATTTTTTGCGACCTGTTCAACGGTTGTTCTTTCTTGAATCAAGCGAAAACCATTCTAAAGAAGATTTCGGAAAAGGACGTGATCTAGAGAAAGAGAAGATAAATCTTGACACACCAAGTATATCGCAACGGAGCATCCGAGGGAAAGATTCACCTGTTATTTGCAAGATCAGGAAGAATCGTCAAGCTGCCTGACAGATATTGATCATAGTGAATCCTGAAGAATAATTACTCCATAATTATTGGTGTTGGTGGGAGTATGTTGCAGATCCACTGCCTCTTTTTTGTGTGTGTTTTTATTATAATTTATTTGGAGATATTGAGATGGGGGCCTTCAAAATGTAAGAAAGCCGTGGAAGAAGACGCCCCCCTCCCCCCCCCCCCCCCCCCCGCGGCGCGAGCGGCGGCGGTGATGTCACGCCCATGATGCAACTTCCGCCCTCCCTCCCTCTTCTCTTTGTTCTTTTTGTAATCAAGTTGTTGTGGTCGACGCGTGCTCGCGTCTCGAGACTAAAAACTCTATCTCTCTCTTTTGAAGTAATACTTTTCCTGTATTTTTTGTATCAATTAAAAATAAATTTTCATTCTTCACAGCAATCATTGAGTTGCAATAGTTTTAATTATTTCTATGCTGGTTACGCCGTCCAGTGATTCGAATTTCTTTGATCAAAGCTCGACAAGCGTAGATACAAATACAATACGCACGCAACTTTCCAGTGGTTGGGTTCACGTGTTCTTCAATAAGGAAGCCTATATCAAAACTTGGCAACAACCACACAGCGACTGAACTCAATGACTTTCATTTCTCAACTCACCTATCTACACCAATTGAAAAAAAAAACTAAAATAAATTAATCTATCTAAACATATGAAAATCATCAAAAACTCTTCTAAATTTACATCCGCCAACAAATATAAATCAAAGATATAATTTGCATATATAAAAAAAAATCGAATATTTTTAAAAAGAACATACATAAACACACAAATCAAAATACAAATACAAAAATACAAAAAATACAAATATTTACACTTGCTTTCAACATTCTCCCACCAAAATTATTAAACATTAATAATTTTACATTTCTCTTGTGCTATCGGCGAAGGTCCATACATTGTTCCTCCTCACTTAGCATTCCATATCGTCTTATACTCCCACTGGTCGTTCTCGGCTAGATCGGACCAGTACCGACGTCTACAGTGGCCCTTGGCGAGAATCCTGAAATTGTATCCCGGAAGAGACAGGAAGGAGAGAGTCGCTCTGGTGAAAACGCAAGAAGGAGAGTACGTGCGCCCAGTTCAACGGCTGTACAAGTTAGAAATGGATAAATATATAGCCAATGAGATCAAGACATCTAGCCGAGGACGACTGTGGAGTTGGAGAGAGATAATCACAACAGCAACCGGCACCAAGACTTCTAACACTTTTCCTTTTTGCCTAATGTTGAAAGCCAGTGTAAATATTTGTATTTTTATGTATTTGTATTTTGATTTGTGTTTATGTATTTTATTTTTAAAAATATTTGATTTTTTTTATATATGAAAATTATATCTTTGATTTATATTTATTTGTTGGCGGATGTAAATTTAGAAGAGTTTTTTTATGATTTGCATATGTTTAAATAGATTCATTTTTTTAGTTTTCTTTTTTAATTGGTGTAGATAGCTCTGAGTTGAGAAATAAGTCATTGAGTTCAGTCGCTGTGTGGTTGTTGTCAAGTTTTGATATAGGCTTCCTTATTGAAGAACACGTGAATCTAACTCCTGGAAAGCTGCGTGCGTATTGCATTTGGATCTATGCGGTCGCAACATTTGGCGCCCATCGCAGGCTCGACGTGTTTGCGGATTATAGGAAGCCTAGTTTACCAAGTAATTACAATTTTTATTTTGTTTGGCCTAATCAAGTTAAGGCAAAATATTGAAATTTGTGAAACCTAGTTTTTGATTGAAAGGAATATTATAATTCCGTTATATTTTTTTACAGCTTAAACGCTATATATAATGGTAAAATTAGAAAAGCTAAAGGCCCAGCGGAAGCAGCTGAGGCGACAAACGACCAATATATTGAATCAAATAGAACCAATGTTGACGGAGCCTAATCCAAATATGACTGTGATTCTAGCACAATTGGATTATATCAATGAAATCAGATTAACATTGGATGATTTAGATAAACAAATAATGAACGTCCTTTATGATGCCGCTCTAACAGAAGATCAAATGGACGCTGAGTTTGACAAGGCACTTGAGTATAAGACAAAGGTCATGATTTTTTAAAATAATGGTTGCGGACGTAGAAAAAGACTAAGTTTACCATTTCAGAGGGAAATTGGTCAGAACTAGGGCTTCCAATCCCGGTACATATTTTCAATCCCGGGATTCGGGATTGCTTTTTTCTCAATCCCGGGATTCGGGATTGCTTTTTTCTCAATCCCGGGATCCCGGGATTGAAAAACATTTTCGTGTTTCTACGCCAAGAGGTATATCGTTTCGTTCGTTATATTTTTCTTTTTTCTTTTATATAGTGCCAATGACGTGGCACTTACTTCGATGAAAACAACCTGAAAGCCATATATTTTGCGCCTACTTATGAACTACGAGTAAATCATTGCTTTTGGGTTACAGTTTGAAATTATCTGTCAATTACTGTACACACATCTGGAAAAAAAATACTGTTGTTGGAATCAGTTTCGAAGTCGATTCCAAACTTCAAGAGCTTAGCACCAATGACGTATTTGCATTGTTCAGAGGAAAATACTCCAGATATTCGAGTCAATCCAAGATTCCACACCTTGGTACGGCTATGAATATTAATGTTCAGGTAACGCTTGCTTCTGATTGACGTCCATTCAACCAGCGTAAGGCTGAAAAGTCGCCCCTTTTCTTTCTCCATCTGAAGCCCTCGAACAACCTTATCACGAAATGTGTCCGCATAACGACACACTTTAATCTTAATGGTTTCTGCGGAGAAAGGAATTTCATGTCCAAGAGCATTGAGGCACTTGCGTAGATCCTTAGATATGAAAAAACGGAGAATGGCAATCCTTCGAGAGCTATCATTCTAGCTAGCACAACATCAGTCGATCGATCGATAGAAACAGACGAAAAATGATCGAGAATTGATATCTTGGGGGTATTTTTTGCAGGGGTCTGTGTATAAACTTCGTCTTTAACTTTTCTCTTCGAAGTTTCGATTCAGTGGACCGCCTTCTGGTGTACATGCAGCCCTTTTGTAGACCCACCGACGCATTTCAAAATACTTTCGCACGCTATACACTGTGCATTTTGGCCAGATCCGTCTCGTAGGTAATAGCACCAGATTCCTTCTGATTTAAAAGGAATAAACTTCGCCATCACAATCAAGAAGTCATAAGGTTACCAAAAATGTTCGACGCGTTTTCTATTGAGAAATAACAAGGTCCGATAATATTGTTTTAGAGACTTTGTTTTATGTTCGTGTAAGTTGAAAACTACTTTAGGCTGATGCTTGATTAGTGACGAAGCATTTAATGAAATGACATTAAATAAATTTAATTTAAATTAAAGGCCAAAAGAGCTAGCGAGGGTTTCACAAAATGAACAGCCGAGCAGTGCGTTCATGATGACCCATGCATACAGAGTACAGGATGGAGAGTATAAACATAGATTTTAAAAAATATATATAAAACAATTTGGAGCCCAGATAAGAGGTTAGTGGCGGGTCCATGTTACACGCAGGCCCGCCACAAAAATAAAGGGATGCCGCTACTATCAACGAGATACTATCTCGTAAGAAGCCACTATATGCATCTCAACAAAAACTGGGGCCCTCTCCATGTACACTGCTGCATACTCTCATTCTAGAGGCTGCCATTTTGGAAAGTTCTTGCAGAATAACCCTTCGTTATTAGTGCATGAAAATAATTTCAAATCTCTCAGAAAAAAAAAGACCCGAAATGCAGCTGTATAAACAAAACGTCAAAAATGTGCTATCTCATCATCTTTTTGATTACCAAAATGTTAGATAAGAAAATATATTTTTGCGCTGGTTTTCATGCACAAACCAGTAATCCCGGGATTTTTCGAGCAGAATCCCGGGATTTCGGGATCATTATTTGGCTCCGGGATCCCGGGATTGGAGGCCCTAATCAGAACACAAGAGTCTATCAAGGTTACCTAAAGTCAAATTGCGGACCTTCAGCGGAGAATTATCAGATTGGCTCCCGTTTTAATCCCAGTTTAAGCAAATACATGAGTACGACATGCTACCAGCGACATTAAAATTTAATTATTTGTTGGTGTTAGCACGTTTTCTTTGAAGCTTCTTCTAGAAAGAACGAGCTGACTCAATTCGATTTATTTCACACAACAAAAGAGAATTACACTACGATTTAATGCGATTTAGTTGTATTTATAACACAAAAGAAAACAGAAGAGAAAAAAAACAACAACAAAAATGATGATAATTAACAATAAAATTATATGAATATGAATTATAATTAATTAATAAAATACAATAATAATAATAAAAATAAAACCTAACATACTCCACCCCGGTAGACTAATTTAGTCCTCAACAAAAGGTAATGGTACTGTTTTAGAGACAGTTCTAGTAAGGCGTTCTTGGTGCTTGGTTACCTCGACGACTCGAAATTTTCCGTCCGCTCCCGGAAAGACTTTGGTGATGCGACCAAGGCTCCAATACATTGCTGGTGGTGATATGGTATCCTTGAGCAAGATGAGGTCACCTTCCTTAATGTTGGGTGAGGATTTTTGCCATTTTAGGCGTTGTTGAAAATTGTTGAGGTATTCTCGATTCAAACGCTTCCAAAATACATTTTTAATTTTTTGATTTAGGCTCCAGCGATCAAGGTAGTTTATTGGTACATCATCATCATCATTAGATTCTGGAGGGGCAGTTGAGGGTCTCCCGATTAAGAAGTGTCCTGGTGTAAGAGGATTAAAATCGTCTGAATCTGAACTTAGAGGACAAATAGGTCGCGAATTTAAACAAGCTTCTATTTGAGTTGTCAGAGTACTCAGCTCTTCAAATGTGAGTATCTGAGACTTTAAGCATCTGAGAAGATGAAATTTGAAAGATAATATTCCAGCCTCCCAGATACCTCCGAAATTTGGGGCGGAAGGAGGTATAAAATGCCAGTTGATTCGTTCATTAGATATGAATTTTTGAATTGTTGAAGCTTTCAATATATCAAACTGCTCTCGGAGAATTTTGTTAGCTCCCCTAAAGTTGGTTCGGTTATCACTAAATATATCAGAAGGTTTTCCTCGACGAGAAATAAACTGCTTGAGAGCTGCGAGGAAAGCCGCTGAAGATCGGTCTGATACAATTTCTATATGAATTGCTTTTGTGCAGAACCATACAAATAAAGCAACATATGATTTTAATTTTACTTTGGATCTTTTGATGTTTGGTTTCATTAAAAACCGGTCCTGCAAAGTCGATTCCAGTTTTAGTAAACGGATTTGATTTCACAATTCGGTGCATAGGCAGATCTCCCATGATTTGCTTGGTAACTTGGCGTTTAGCCCTGAAACACACCAGGCATTGGTGGATTATTTTCTTGACCAAACTTCTGCCTGCAGGAATCCAATATCGTAATCGTAATGCTGACATGGTCAGTTAAAGACCAGAATGTTAATGATCCAGATGACACTGTCGCACTATTAATTTCGTGATAAAATGATCTCTTGGCAATATTATTGGATGCTTTTCATCAAATTGCAGATTTGAATGACGTAATCTTCCTCCAACCCGTAATAGTCCAGATTCATCAATGAAAGGATTCAAAGATAAAAGCCTTGAGTTAGTTGGTAAAATTTTCTTTTGTTTGCAACAGGTAATTTCTGATTGAAATTCAGAACTTTGAATGAAACGAATGATATTGTGAATTGAACTTGTTAATTCGCTTGAAGATAGATGTCCTTTCTTTCTTTCATTGAAAGAACATTGGACATTGAATACAAATCTATAAATCCATGCTGTAATTCTAACAAGTTCGTTGATATTTGTGTATTTGAAAATGAAGTCTGGGAAAAGAAGATTGGTGGAATGAAAAATAGAGAAAGTTTTTCGTCTTTCACCTGAAATTTCTTTCGGAAAATCATATTGAGTTTGAATTAGATCTTCAAAGTTCACATCCGAGAGCCAAGTTGGTCCTCGCCACCAAAGAGAGTGATCCACCAGCTCTGAAGGAGTTATACCTCTGGAAGCGCAGTCTGCAGGATTATCTTTCGAAATGACATAATGCCAGGAAGAATGTAAAGTCAATCTCTGAACTTCAGCAATCCCATTTCCGACAAATGGTTTCCAATGTCTAGATTCAGATTTAATCCAGCTGAGAACAATTTTGGAATCAGTCCATAAAAATACTCTATCAATTTGTAAGCATAAAGAATTGCGAATAGTATCATATAAAGTTGCGAGAATAAGAGCAGCGCACAGCTCCAGCCGTGGTATGGAAATCATTTTCAGAGGAACTACCCTCGTCTTGGAAGCAATCAGAGAAACTTTCACTTGACCCGATTTGAAATTATATCTTATTTAAAATACTGCCACATATGCAACTTCTTAAGAGTCACAAAAACCATGAAGTTCAACAGAAAGTAAAGCTCCCCTGCACGAGAAGTATCTAGGAATTTGAATTTTATTTAATACGGATAATTCCTTTTCGATTTTCTTCCATTGAGAGCACAAAGTATCAGGCAAGGGATCATCCCAATTCAACTTCTGTTTTTAAAGTGATTGAAGCAAAATTTTAAGACGAATAATAACTGGTGACAGCCAGCCTATAGGATCAAAGATTCTGGAGATGTGGGACAACAAATGTCTTTTAGAATTCGTTTGTTCTGGAATGTCATTAACAAGAATCTGAAAAATGTCCAAGGAAGGATTCCAACAAATACCAAGTATTTTGACACATGAATCACTCTCAAAATCCCAAATAATATGCCTATCTCAACCTGTTCTGATAATCCAGAAAGGACCTCTGGGACGTTTGATATCCATTTCCTAAGAGAAAATCCGGCTGAAGAAAGAAGATTATTGACTTCACGAATATGACATGTAGCTTCTTCAATTGTGTCTGCACCAGAAAGCAAGTCATCAACATAAAAATCGGTTTGTACTATTTTTGAGGCCACTGGGAAAGTTGACACCTTGTCCCTTGCAAGATGATGTAGGGTTCGCATGGCGAGATATGGCGCACAAGACAATCCATATGTCACAGTCAGCAGTCTTTAATCCAATAAAGGTTCTGATGGTTTTTTTCTCCATAAAATTCTCTGGAAATCACAATCCCTAGAATCGATTCTTACTTGGCGATACAATTTCTCTATATCTCCTGAAAAAGCTATTGGGCGTGTTCGAAATATTATCAGAATGTTGAAGATATCCTGTTGTAGTTTTGGTCCTACATGAAGAAAGTCGTTTAGAGATTTGCCATTGCTAGTTTTGCAAGATGCGTCAAAACAACTCTCAATTTAGTGGTAGTGCTTTGCTCCTTAAAAACACAATGATGAGGTATATAATAACATTGTCCTGAAGGTGTATCCAGCTCATCACTGGGAATAAGCTAAATATGATTGATTAAAAGATTTTCGTCCATGAAATCACAATATTGTTTTAGGATACTTGGAGATTTTTGTAATTTTCTTTCAAGTGATAGAAATCGTTTCAGAGCATTGATCCTAGATTCGCCAAGAGTTGGTAATGTTCTAAATGGCAGCCCAACAGAGTACCTTCCATCTTCCAGAATTTTGAGGTTATTAATATATATTTCTTCACACAAAATTTCTTCTCTGGTTACAGATTTGGCAGAGGGTACTGACTCCAGCTCCCAGAATTTTTTGAGAAAATCATCTTGTTCCTCCGACGCGAACATAGTTATATCTTGATTGGAAGATTCACCTGACAGTAATATTTTACCTGTGAGTAACCATCCCAATTTGGATCCGCACGCAGTGAGTCCAGATAAATTTTGGAATCTAACCTTCCCGTTAAATAAGCATGGAGCAAGCTCTGCTCCTATCAATAAATCAATCTGGCTAAGATTTGTCAAAATTGGGGTCAGCCAGCAGAAGATTTTTCAAATAAGGCCAATTATCCTTTTCTATAAAGAAATTGGGCAATTATGATGTGATCTTATCAATGACTATTGGATTGGCGTTGAATATTAGGTTTGAGAAATGTGGGCTAAATTGGAGAGAGACCTCACCCATTGATTGTTCTACAAGTTTGTTTCTCAAACCAAAAACTGTAGTTTTACACTCAGCAAGAGGAAGATTTAATTTCTTTCGACAACTATTTGTTATAAGACACCTTTGAGAGCCTGTATCTATGAGGGCTCTACATGTTTGAAGAACCCCGTTTTCCGATTTGACCTTTATTAAAGCCGTAGAGAGTAATATCCGATCATGACTTTTGTTGTCTGCAAAACATGAGACACTGGCATGGGTCAATGGAGATATGTCCGCAACAGGACTTAACATTTCTGGTTTGAACCGATGCAAAAGAGTATGATGTCTCTTATTACATGATTTGCAATTTTGCGTGAAGACGCATGACGATACTCTATGGTTAGATCTTAGACAGTTGTAACATAGACGATTATCTTTTACAAATGTCCATCTTTCAGGTAACATCATACCATTAAACTTAGGACATTTTAACAAAAAATATTCACCTTTACGTAAGACGCATGACTTGACTCTGCTATCTATACTAGAGCCAGAGGCAAATGTTGTTGAATGAGAATGAGTGGATTTATTCATTTTGTAGGATTGTTTTGAATTTTCTTTATTCTGAAAACTCCCGAGACTTCCAGCAAATCTTTCCAGGAAAGAAATCATCTTTTCATACGATGGATATTCTTTCTCAAGCAAACTCATCCCCCATTCCTTTCCTATTGAACGATCAAGTTTTGATTGAATTATATGAATTAAAATCATATCCGATAAAGTATTACGTTCCAATCCGAGGATAGAGAGATTCTGAATGCTTTCGTTACAAGTGTCCAGGAGATCAAGTAAATCTTTAGTCGATTCTTGTTTTACATTTTTTAGATCATACAAATTTTGAATTTGTTTAAAAGCCAATTCACTTTTTTTTGTCGAATCTATTGACCAAGGTTTGCCAGGCAATAGGATAATTTTCATCAGAAATATTGAACGCCCTAATAAGTCTAGCGGCATTTTCTTTTAGTGCAGAATTTAAATATTGAAGTTTTTGAAAATTTCCCAGTGTTGGATTTTGATCAATAGATCTAATAAAAATTTCCTTAAAACTCAGCCAATCTGAAATATCACCACTAAAGGTGGGCAATTGAAATTTGGGAAGTTCTAAATTGGTTTCACCAGAAAATGTATTTTATTTAAATTTCCCAGCGATCTATTTATTTTTATCAAAAAAATAATTGATTTTAGACTTTGCCTCAAAGGATGCCTTAAATTTTTCTTCAGCATTAATGCCTTTATATTTTACTAATTTCACATATTGATTATCAAAGCTAGCTTTTAAATTTAACAAGTCTTATTTATTTTGCATAAGTGCGTATTTATCATTGCCTTATAAATTATATTCTACATCTGCTTTTATCAATTCTAAACTTTTAATCAGAGATTCAAAAATTAAGATTTCTGTTTCCATATTTTAAAGATTAGTATTCAAAACCTTACCTTTCTTTATTTCTATTGCTTCTAAGAACTTTCTATTTCTTCTACTTCTTTCCCGGGTTTCGGCACCAAAAAATGTTAGAACGTTTTCTTTGAAGTTTCTTCTAGAAAGAACGAGCTGACTCAATTCGATTTAATTCGATTTATTTCACACAACAAAAGAGAATTACACTACGATTTAATGTGATTTAGTTGTATTTATAACACAAAAGAAAATAGAAGAGAAAAAAACAACAACAAAAATGATGATAATTAACAATAAAATTCTATGAATATGAATTATAATTAATTAATAAAATACAATAATAATAATAAAAAATAAAACCTAACAGTTGGATTCTTTGCTCAAAGGAATTGGAGCATATAAGATTGACTCAGGATATCGTGTCACGGAAGAAAATTATGAGCGAGCAGTTGGGGCGCTGAAGAAGCTATACGGAGACACAGAAGTTCTGCTACAAGTCCACGTAAGGGAACTCCTCAAGATGTTCATAGCGACCATCGAGGGAAGACAAAGGCACACTCTGACCGAGTTTCATGTTGAGTTGGAGACCCACCTCCAATCTTTGGAAGCATTGAAATTTGCTGAAGCGGATCCAGCCGCGATTCTATTTCCCCTAGTGGATTCCAGCCTTCCGAAGGATGTCCTGATTGCTTGGCAAAGGAGCCCCGACTCAGAAATCGGCGGGAACAAGGAAACCCCAAAGAAAACAAAGCTTGATATACTACGGGGCTTCATTGGAAAGGAAGTCAAGGGGCAATTTAATGTACAACTGGCCGAAACAGGGTTCAAACATAGCCAAAAAGATTTCGATAAAAAAAGAGCAAAGTTTGGATTTGAAGACATCAAAGAAAAAATATATTCCTACCCTCGCTGAATTGCAAGTTGGGGATACATCTTGCGCATTTTGTCAGAAGCCAGAACATGAGACTCAAAGGTGCTACAATGGACAGCCTATGTCACTAGATGATAAGGAAAGCTAGTGCGAGAAAAGAAATTGTGCTTCACTTGTCTGCAACCGGGCCATGTCAGAGTGAACTCTAGAGTAAGGGTGAAATGTTCAACGTGTGATAGGAGACATCATGCTATCATGTGTCCTGAAAGTCAACGAGAAATGAGAGGCGATTCCCGACACCAACAACAACCACCGAGAAGTTCACCCCCTCTCCAACAGCAGGGGAAACCTATTGCAGGTCCCTCCACTAGTTTGATGGGCATCTCGAATCTGGTGTGTACGGATCAAGTGGTTCTCAAGACGTTGATGGTCAAAGTGGGGTGGGGACCCGAACAAAGACAGTAAGGGCAATTTTAGACACAGGATCGCAATGCTCCTATATTAATTATTATTAAAAGCTTTTATTTAACTTGCCTATCTGTCTGTCTGTCTGGATGTCTGTCGCCAAATCTTGTAATCAATTTTTTAATATACTTATAGGGCACCTAGAAATATGAAATTTGGTACACATGTTCAAACCTGATGACAATACTAGCTGACAAATTTTCAGACTTCTGGGTTGTCAGGTTGGCCAAGAACGGACAAATTCCCAAATTTCCTTTCAAATTTTGTATATTTAATTTTATTTATTTTGTTTTGCCAATATCTCGCGAACCGTTCGTTTTTAGCGATTTTCCTTCGATTTCTCCTTCTTGGCTAAACTTTCTTGGTATACTTTTTACGCTCTTTCTGATGGTACCATTTTCATTGAGATTGGTCAACTTTTTATTTAAAGGCTTTTATTTAGCTTGCCTCCATGTCTGTCGCCAAATCTTGTAATCAATTTTTATTAATATACTTATAGGGCACCTAGAAATATGAAATTTGGTACACATGTTCAAACCTGATGACAATGCTAGCTGACCAATTTTCAGACTTCTGGGTTGTCAGGTTGGCCAAGAACGGACAAATTTCCAAATTTCCTTTCAAATTTTGTATATTTAATTTTAATATGCTTCCAGACCTTATAGAATAATGAAACTCACAATACTCGCTCAGTCCAATTAATAATTGACAGATAGAGAGACATACATTCATTTTATATATAGAGATTAGCAGTAATTGAACGTAACAGTAAGAAAATGTTCATTTTAATATAGGTAAATAGAGTCTCTTAAGAAAGACCACCTAAAAACATGCCTCAACTTGTTTCTCCTGTAGGTGGTCTCTCATTGGAGATTCTAATTGATATTAGAGAATCTCTAATATACCTTTAATAAGAGACTGCCTCTGGGAGAGACGGGTTAAGCTACGATTTTAGGCATCCTCTCAATGGAAGCTCTACTGTATCTACCTTTTCACACTGTTTGGCTTAATAAATGCCATTTTAACCATTTTGAATGTGTATCAATCTATTTTTTAAAATATTTTATAGGCAAAATGACTTTATTTCAATTCATAGGGAATTTTCAACATTTTTTTGTCTTCATTCAGCTTACATTCTATTATATTTTAAGCCATTGTTCCCCCCCATTATACATATTTAATACCGTATACAGTGTATTACTTTCAAAAATGTCATTATAATAATTTGAATACAGACACATTGAAGACCTTCTTAATAATTGTCGCATACCTTAAGATGTTTGCATAATATTGTCGCGGAATTGCTGGCTCGGCAACCCTGGAGCTATGACGTCACTACCTGTGGATGCAACCCATGCGAGGCCGCGTGGCCACGAGACTTATTCTTTTCTAAGCTCTCTTTGTTTGTTTACTATTTAATATATAGCTCTCTTTGTTTGTATACTATTTAATATATAGCTTTCTTTGTTTTTTTACTATTTAATATATAGATATATAGGTGAAGAAAGGAATAAAGTAAGAGTTTTATTTTGCCTTAAATATTCTATTGTCTTGTAAAAATCGGGCTTGACAAGTAAAACATTACAAAATGGCGCAACCGGCAGGATTATCAGATTCGACCATTGAAAGCCTCATCAGGACGATGGCGGATCAGCAGCGCTTGATGACGGACTTTCTTCTTAAAAATAAGAGTGAAATTAGAGTAGGTTGGCCAGTTAAAATGTATGTGGCTACCTTTGATGGAAGAAATGCAGATCCTAAAATTTGGATCAAAGTATATGAAAATATTTGTGGAAACAATGGATGGGTTGGAGACGAGGCTAGAATCAATGGAATGCGATCCTATCTGGCAGGATCGGCTCTATTATGGTTCGACAACAAATTTCAGGATGAAGAGGAATATTGTTGGAACGATTGGAAGCAAGAATTCATTTGTTCTTTTAACGAAAATCCAATTGTGAGTTACGACCGTGCTTTCAATTGGAGATATCGAGGAGGATCCTTGGTGGAATATTTCTACCAGAAGTAAAGAAAGATGCAACTTGGTATGCCTGGCCTTAGCGAGGAATTATTGATTATTGGGATAATCCATGGACTTCTCCAGTATATGCAGGAGCAACTGGCCATGGCAAATATTAAATGCAAGCAAAATCTACTCAAACTCCTGGAGAACATCAGGCCTATATCGGAAAAAAATTATTCTGAATCCAGGCCATCTGCAAGAACTCTTGGCACACAGTCAAGAAACCAGTTCATTTTACTGAATCTAGTGACACGGGGTTACACCAGGCGGCGAATGATAGAAATGTTTCGTTCTTGCCAAAAAACTGACGAGTATGAGTTCGCCGGTCCCATGGTCAAAATCGACCCTTTTTTCAATTTGTGATTCTCCCCATTCCTTCATTGATGTGACAATAAACTCTCACTTGGTAAAGGCCTATCTGGACAGCGGTTCTTCTCTCAATCTGATACATAAAAATATAATACAAAAAACAGGTGGAAAACATACCCTACCAAGATTTTAATAAACACAATCAACCATAGTAAATTCACTGCTACCGAAGCCATTAATCTGGTTTTGGAGGCTGGGGAACAATCAATCGAAATCCAGGCCATTGTACTCCAAGATATGCCCTTTGATCTGTTGATTGGTAAGCCTACGTTAAAATCCCTGAAATTGAAGTGGGACTTCTTTACAGATCAAATCAGTTTTTTTTCTGAAACTGGCCCGGACCTCGTTACCAGGAGGGATGTCGAAGCCAAATACCCCAGCCTTTGCAAAGGGACTTTTCCAATAATTTCAAAATTTGAAGTTGACTTTGGACTGCAAGAAAATTTTCGAATTATCAGTACAAAGCCATATCAATTAGAAAATACAAAAAGAAACTGGTTAAATATGAAAATTAGATCGATGCTAAGCGAAGGAATAATTAAAACATCAAACTCGGCATTTGCATCTCCTTGCATTGTAATTCCAAAAAAGAATGGAGACTATCGATTATGTATCGACTATCGAAAAATTAACGATGAAACACTCTTGGATCCTTTTCCCTTTCCTCGAATAGATGACATTATTAATGTGTTCGGAGGATGTCGTTTTTTCTCAAAGCTCGATTTAAAGGACGGATTCTGGCAACTTGGTATATCAGAAAATACTCGAAAATACACTGCCTTCGTAACTCCATCTGGTCATTACGAGTTTTCAAAGCTTCCGTTTGGATGGAAAAATTCTCCAGCTAAGTTCCAGTGAATAATGACTACAATTCTAGAAGACCTACTAAATGAAAAGGTAGTAGCATATATCGATGACATCTGTTGTGGTGGCTACACTCAGGAGGATTGCTCCATTTTGACGCATAAAATTCTTGAACGGCTGAACACTGCGGGCCTAGTGCTAAATCTTGATAAATGTCAATTTTGCGTCCCTCGCATAGACTTATTAGGGAGAGTTATTGATGGAGACACAAAGAAAATAAGGTCTGAGGTTACCGAAAAGTTTCGAAATATGAAACGTCCATACAATTTGAGGTCCCTACAGTGTTTCACCGGATTGACTAACCACTTCCGCGCCTTTATAAAAGATTATGCTCATATAGTAAGACCATTAGACAAATTAAAAGGAAAATATGTAACCTTCGAGTGGGATTCTGAATGCGAGACGGCTTATCAAAAACTTATCGCACTTATTACTGAGGAACCAATTCTTAGGGTTCCTGATGGGAGATTGCCATTCGAGCTATCAACGGATGCCAGCTACTATGGAACTGGAGCCATTTTATATCAAAGGGACCTCCAGGAAAAAAGATGTAAACAACTCCGGGTGATTGGCTATTACTCCTACACCTTTACAAAAGCCGAACAAAATTATTCTGTTACCGAGAAAGAGTGCTTGGCGGTATTAAAAGCTGTTAAACATTTTCGTTCCTACTTGGAGAGTCGCCCTTTTGTGGTGCATACCGATCACCGAGCCTTAACTCAACTTTTAAGTTGTGGAGAACTTAGAGACCGTTTGGCCAGGTGGCAGTTATTCCTGCGCTCCTTTAATATCATAATAAATCATCGGTCGGGAAAGGAACTGAGGGACGCCGACGCGTTGTCACGATTGTGTGTAAGCGTCCCAGACAAGTCTGATGAACAGACGTTCTGGTAAAGCATGAAGCTTTAGAGCTAAAATACGACGAACAAGGAAAATATTATTTGGTGACTCCTGAACAGGTTCCTAGCATTCTCAACTTATATCATGATGATCCTAAATCTGGTGGCCACTCGGGATTCTGGAGAACCTATTATGCAATTAAGAATCGATTTTGGTGGCGAAATATGAAGGGGGACATTCGACGTTATGTTCAATCGTGTTCTACCTGTCAGAAGGTGAAGGCCAAATATAGATCTACCTCTGATCAGATGATTTTGCCTATTCAATCTCATGTTCCATTTCATACGGTTCATGTTGACTTCGCAGAACTCAAAAAGAAATCGGAATCCAATGCCTCTACCCAGTCATTTTTAGTAGTGATTGATGATGCTACTCGGATTGTATACGCTAAATGTATGAAACAGTCGGGTAAAGCTCTTAAAGAATACTTTACGGACCATCCCGTTCTTAAAAATGTAAAGAAAATTATTTCCGATAGAGGTACCTCCTTTACTCGAGGGGAATTTTACAACTGGACGCAGGAGAGGGGAATCAGGTTTCTTCATACCAGTCCTTATCACCCTGCGGGAAATGGTCTAGCCGAGAGAGTGATTCAGGAAATTAAGACCTTCATGGAGTGCTATCCACAGTTTCCTAAAGGATGGAAATGTTGCTTGGAGGCAGCCGTCAATTATCACAATAGACATCATAATACCTATCTGGGATGCTCTCCATGGTATAAATGGGAGGGAACAGTACCAATAGTGCCTGCTGACGAGGAATTGGGCTTACAACTCCTTAGAATTGAAACGGAGAATAATGACAAACAGCGCCATAAATACCGTCTGCGCACTAAATATTATTATAATAGAAATCGAAAAAGACCTACTGATATCAAACCTGGAGATTCGATTCTGGTGAAACACCAATACACAGGTAAACAACGACTGCAGACTGGACCCCATGTTGTTACTGATATAAAGATGGTGGACGGCTATGTTAAATATGTCCTTTATGAATCGGAACGAGGAACCCAGAGTGCCCACATCACCAACATCATTAAATTTTATCATTGACCACCAGGAGTCCCACCACAGGAGTGATGAGAGGTCATGGAGGGGGAGTCTGTCGCATACCTTGAGATGTTTGCATAATATTGTCGCGAAATTGCTGGCTCGGCAACCCTGGAGCTCTGACGTCACTACCTGTGGATGCAACCCATGCGAGGCCGCGTGGCCACGAGACTTATTCTTTTCTAAGCTCTCTTTGTTTGTTTACTATTTAATATATAGCTCTCTTTGTTTGTATACTATTTAATATATAGCTCTCTTTGTTTGTTTACTATTTAATATATAGATATATAGGTGAAGAAAGCAATAAAGTAAGAGTTTTCTTTTGCCTTAAATATTCTATTGTCTTGTAAAAATCGGGCTTGACAAACATTACAATAATGATGATAATTTTTAATAAAAATTTAATGGAAATTGGGAAATAAAACGAAACGAAAAAAGGAAATCTGACAAAAATAGCTTTATAACTTTTCCCAAAGTTCTAAATGGTCAAATAGCAAGTGGCTATATAAATAAAGTTATACACAAAGATAAAATATAGATTTTAAAATATTTTTTTTTACTTAATTTTAATGCATTGTAAATTCTTCATCTTCAGGGTCATTGGTAGTTATGTGGAAAATTTGGTGATATTTGGTTAAGTAGTTTCTGAGTTTATCGATAAACAGACAGACAAATTTTGATTTATATATATATAAAGATAATACAGAGATAATAAATCATAGTGCTGAAAATATAACAGATTAATTAATATTTACCCTTGTTTAAAAAAAAAAGGTTTTTCGAACTAATAATTAGATAGAACCCTTCTGGTAGTATATTAAACAATTTCTCAAAGTTAAATTGCGATGAAATGAGTAGTTTGGTCCGGCATAAAGAAGAGGCATATAATCATTTTTTCTATATGCATGATAATATTTAGAGCAGATTGTTGAATTATAACAGATAAATTAGAATATTTATCTTGATTATTTTTAGGCGAAAAGTTATTTCAAAAATTTTATTTGCCAGAAACCTTCCCAGTACTATACTAAATAACTTCCCAAAGTTTCATGGCGTTCCAATGAGTGGTTTTGTCAGGCATAAAGGACAGACACACCACACACACACATACATTCATTTATATATATATATATATATATATATATATATATATATATATATATATAGATGATCTGGCTTTGTGTCTTCTACTCAAATGAATGTTTTCTGTTAGAATTTTGTTTCTGCATACTAAAAGTGAACTCGCTTCACCCGTGGTCTCTGCTCTTTTGAAATTTTTTCCCTATATAATTTTGTATCTGATTATCAAACATGATACAGCAATATTTTCATTTTCATTTTCTGACTAAAAAAACAACTATTTTTTCCCAGAACCTGTCAGTTTCAAATTTTCTTGGCTAAAAATGCGACAATGCTGGAGGTTGCGAAAGGATTTTTTTCAATAAATGTTCAAGACATGGAAGGAATTATAAATCCAAATATTCAGATTCCCATCTAAAACGTCCTTGGAATTACAAGCAAATAAATGAGAAAAGCTAACAAATATATTAATTTTATCTGTTATAATTTAGTCATCTTATTCCAATATAATCACCCATATATTTATATTCATTATATATATATAGGTGTGTGTAACAATATACCACTATACATTTCACGACACCTTTTTAAACAGTTTCCCTTTTTCAATTAGTATGTTGTTACTTTTAACTATTTAATCAATTTTTAAATTATAATTCAAATTTTATATGTACCAATTATCCCCTGAAAATAATCCACTGGGTGTCTCTAACTTTGTAATATAATTCAATAAATTTAGGGTTCCCAAAAGCAAAGAGACGCAGTTCTGTTAGTAACAGATTTTGCTTACGTCACTTCCGACCTCTCACGAGGAATTGACCAATCTGCTGCGAGCAGGCTTGCAGCTATTTAAGGCCAACGTCGTCTCAGTGATAAGGCTTTTTTTTTTGGACTGGCATTTATACGACTAATAATTAATTATAAAAAACACTTTTTATAAAAAAGCTTTTATTTAAAATGCACTAAAAATAACAAAATAAATATTTCTGAAGTATTGCTTTTTTTTCTGAAGGTACCATTTAACAAATAAAATAATAGACTTAGAAATAAAAGCGGTGGGGGATGATATTCATTTATGCAGCAAATAGGTATAAATTTAATGAAAGGCATAATCTTGCTAATCATTTGCTTTATATAAAATCACATTGATCTCAAATTTATTTTAATTGTACCCCACCGCTTTTATTTCTAAGTCTATTATTTTATTTGTTAAATGGTACCTTCAGAAAAAAAAGCAATAATTCAGAAATATTTATTTTGTTATTTTCAGTGCATTTTAAATAAACGCTTTTTTTTTAAAAGTGTTTTTTATAATTAATTATTAAGACCTCCACAGCGCTGTAACTGGGTTTGCCTCTCGTCAATGAGGAGTGGAATCAACACTTAGTTTTTGGAGGACAGTCAACAAAGGTCATGAAGCATTACGGCCATAAAGGATGGTTGGTGAACTTGGAGCACACTAAGTCCTTTCCGTTGAAATGAAAACTCAAGATTAAATCAATGGATATATCCCCAGGATATTTTCTAATCATCCAGCTATCAGAAAATTAAAGAAAAAGGGAATTAAAATTGATGACGTCGGTAGAGGTCATCCGGAGATTGAAGTACTCATCGGAGCCAATTACTGGGGAAAGATCATGTTGGACAGGAAAGAACAGTTAGAGTGTGGACTCACAACACTTGAAACCATGTTTGGCTGGATTCTGATTGGCGAATGCCTGGCCCAAAAGAAAGACCCCGAAAACAACGTCGCGATGACTGTCTTGTCTATGGAAAATTTAGATATGAGGCAATTGTGAGATCTTGAATCCGTTGGAGTGAGAGACCCACCCGAAGTGAAATCCAAGGAAGAAGAGGTAGAAGCCTACAAGAAGGGCTGCGTGAGGAAAATTTAAATGAAGACGAGACCAGGAAGAGATAGTCAGAAGTTGGAGGAAGGAGATTTCGTCCTCATCGGACCGGACCAGTACCGACTTCTACAGTGGCCCTTGGCGAGAATCCTGGAATTGTATCCCGGAAGAGACAGGAAGGAGAGAGTCGCTCTGGTGAAAACGCAAGAAGGAGAATACGTGCGACCGGTTCAACGGCTGTACAAGTTAGAAATAGATAAAGATATAGCCAATGAGATCAGGATATCTAGCCGAGGACGCTATCTACATCAATTAAAGAAGAAAACTAAAAAAAAATTAATCTATCTAAACATATGCAAATAATCAAAAATTCTTCTAAATTTACATCTGCCAACAAATATAAATCAAAAATATAATTTGCATATATAAAAAAATCAAATATTTTTAAAAAGAACATACACAGACACACACAAATCGATATACAAATACAAAAAATACAAATATTTTCACTGGATTTCAACAGAAATAAAATGTTATCGTAATCAATGTGGATACATTTTATAAAGATTTATTTATTTAAAAGAAATTATTTGTAAATTTTAAAATAAAACTAAAATATTTCAATGTTGAAAATTGAGAAGAAAATAATATTTATTAGCGCGCGATGCATAAATTCCCGCGTAAAAAACAAACAAACAATAACAGAAGAGAAATTCGGCTCAAAGCCAGGGACGATATAGGCAGCAAAGGCCCTTGCATCCCCTATTTTTCGCTGAAAAACCATGTCACACAGCCAAAAGGGAATGATGCAATCTCATGCACCGAGCGGCCTTTGGTAGGCCCCTCGCGCCCGCCAGTATGGTCCGGCTACAATGGGGTTGACCACTCACCCACAGGCGTCTCCGAGAGTTCATTGGCAAGGTTGCTGACCGAGCCCTCTCGTTCGGACTTAGTTAAACCCGTCCTACGCTCCAATAGGACTCCCCCCTTTGGCCCTCGAACCCTTATCCAGTACTCCCTAAATCTGCCGTCGACTCAAGGACCTCTGAGGTACTGAGGTTTACGCAGGGAACGCCGTGAACGCGGGGGGGGGGGGGGGGGGGGTGGTACTACTGTGTGCACCCCTTGGTTTTTCATGGTGCGCACGGCAAGGACGCTCCCAATGGCGCACACACAGAGCGAAGACCCAAGAGTTTCAAGACACGTGCGCCCCGCGACCAGCCAACCAAGGTCGGACCACCAGCTTACAGCTTCACTGAGGGTCAACCAGTGGCACCCCGGCGCGAGGCAAACACGCAGAGACGCCTCTCCACTCCACTCCCCTCTAGAGTGAGTATAGAGGGTGGGAAAAACTTCTTCCCCACAACAAACAATAACACTTGCGACATTGCGCAACGGCACTGCAAAGTGAAACTTAAACTAACCAGAAACCAAAGCGCGCAGGCGCGATCCTATCGGCGCCCGCCGCTCGCCGCCGCTGTAATACCTTTTTAGAGGTAAAGTTGTATGTAAAAAAACATTCAACTGTCGAAATTCGAATTTTAAAATGGTCGGAAGTGTCGTATTACCAATATTGTCGAATTACGTTTTGTTATTTGATAGGCAGGTGGTCGGGACATCAGAACATGGTCGAATTGAAGTAGAGTGTCGAATTGGAATGTGTAGAATTAACGAGGTTATACTGCATATATATGCAATATAATTCCCACACTACATGTAAATAGTCAACACATTTTTTTATTTTAATATCCATATATTTTAATATCTATAATCAAAGAGTAAATAGCCAATGCTTGTATATAATTTTTTGACCTTAATATGCCAAAGTAACCCAGAACCCCACCTAACCTAACCATATCCCACCTATGTCCATCTAAGCCACAAACCTCTGGTGATTGCGAGGCGTCGAGATGGAGCCTGAAGCCACCTTTAGCCTTGGCAGCACCGAGCCAGAGGCCGAGATCCCCTTCCTGGTGGTCAAGTCACCTGACCTGTGGTGGATGACCTGGCCCCACCAACATCAAGCTAGTCTGAGATGGACTCAGACACCCGTTCCTGGTGGTCAAGTCACCTGACCTGTGGTGGATGACCGGGCCCCACCAACATCAAGCTAGTCTGAGATGGACTCAGACACCCCTTCCTGGTGGTCGAGCCACATGTCCGATGGTGGCTGATTTGACCACAAGCCAGTCCAAGATGGACTCAGACACCCCTTCCCTGTAGTCAAGCCACCGACCTATGGTGCTTGACCTGACTCCACCATCTTCATGCAGAGCACCAGCTCCACCACGAGCCCTGAACCTTTCCCAAGCTGAATAATAATTATATTTTTAAAATTATTTTTAATTCAATATTTTGTATTTTTTATTTTTTTTTGTGAACTCAGACACCCCTTCCTGGTGGTCAAGTCACCTGACCTGTGGTGGATGACCGGGCCCCAAATTTATTATTTATTATTAATTTATTTTTATCATTTTTTTAAGATGCCTTTTTTAATTTTTATTTTCATAGAGAAAGAGGGATGATAGCCTTGGGGGGTGAGTTCAGCAACACTGGGACAAGGAAGCGGGATATTTACATTTTGATATTGACATTGGAAGATTGACATTTTTTTTTCTTAACAAGAATTTGATTTTTTTTTCTTGAGAAGCAAAAAGACTTGGAGTTGCGGAGGGCGGAGACCGCTGGCTGCGGCCTTAGCCTGCCCTTTTTCGAATCGTGTACTTGGGTGGACATGCGAGGTAGGTTGGGGATAATCTGGACTTTGGCATGATAGGCCTTTTGTAAAAAGTATATATAAAGTTTAAAACTCCTCCCTTTTAACCTTATTTACAGTTTTTTTAATATATATATTTTAATCTTATATATATGTGTGTGATTTCATTAATTAATTTTTCTTTGTTAAAAAAATATACCTGATGTACAGTGGAAATTATTTTTATTGGTCTAAATAAAAATTTGTTTAGCCAAAAATGATTGGTTAATTTTCCCTTCAACATTAACTGCTAGCCGGCACAGCTTTAGGTCTCTACATGTGCCATAGATGATTAAATTTATGGTCTGGTTTTCTGCAGCCACTGGCGCCCTAATATTTGGACATGTAGAGATTTGGAAATAGTTAGTAAAAGTATAAAAATCATCACGATTTTAACAATGACGCCCAAAGCGGGGCTTCTTCTATTATATTAAAAACTTATAAAATCTCACGATTTTAACAATGACGCCCAAAGTGGGGCTTCTTCTATTATATTAAAAAAGTATAAAATCAACACCTATTTTAACATTTAGAGTTTTAAATTTATAATTATTCAAAGACTTACCTTAATACGACAGTATTTAGCCGACACAGGATATAATAACCGGTACGTTTTTTCTTTTTTTAAAACATTATTGGATTTAGCCTTTAGCCTACACCCATTCGCCACAAAAATGCCAAAAAGGAAGTCAGATACCGACACTCATTTTTCTGATAGAAACGATAATATGGAATTTAAATTAATGAAAGAACAAATTAATTTACTAACACAAATTATACAACACACACAACAGACGATCTCAAATAAAAATTATATAAGTAAATTCTCTGGCCTCAATCAAGATATAAATATTTTCTTTCGTAACATTGAGGATGCAACGAACGATGAACGAGACAGAAAAAAATTAGTTATTCTAAATTTAGAAGAAGAAGCTAAAAATATATTTTATTGATTGGGCTTAGAACAAGAGACTTATTTAAATATCAAACAGAAACTGTCCACAATCTATATATCAAAGAAAAAGACAACGTTGGAAGAATTGTTCACTCGCCAATTGGAAAAGCCAGAAAAAATTAACGATTATTACCATTTTAAGGTTGTGGGTGCATTAGAGAACTCACTTCCAAACAAACAGATTGTTGAAGCACTTACGGCAGGGGTAACGTATGATTTGAAGAAAATGATATACACCAGGAACCCACAGACGCCTGAAGAATGGTTGGACTATGTGAACACCATCCAAAAGTGGCCAGTAACGAGTGCTCGAGGACAACCGACACCACAGCGTAACCTTGACTGTTGGCGACCCGAATTCACTCCCTCGCCTGGCCAAGGACATTACCGGCCACAATATGGGCAAGCAGCGTTTCGCCGACCTGGAGGTGGACGTTTTGCCTTTCGCAACTACGCGGATACCACGCTGCCCAAGGAACCAGCCACATCGAGCGGACATCAACCCAGATCACAAGGATGTGATCCCTCATCAAGGAAAGAACAAGCAAAATGTAAGACTATTCTTTAATTTATCTATTTTAACCTTCAATGTTAAATTTCTTGTGGATACTTGCTCTACCATTAACCTAATATCTTTTGATTATTTGCATAAAATTTTGCCATCAGATATATTTCGAAATATAACTAAATATTCAGTTAATAAGCATTCTTGAATTAATACATTGAGTGGACCAATCCAACCTATATTTTATGTTATTTTACCAGTCACTTTTTTTAAAAGAAAAGTTAGCCTAAAATTTTATATATTTCATCTACCATATGAAATTGCACTATTAGGATTATATACTCTAAAAAAATTAAAAACTGAATTGACTTCAATAGAAATGTAGTGAGTCAACAAGGCACAAATATTCCTGCTACTCTTTTTTATTTTGAAACAGATTTGGCTTATGTAAATGATGCAAACAATGTGATAAATCCAGATAGGAAACATAATATAAACCAACACCTTCATATTGTTAATACACAAATCTTAGATAATCACTGTGCACCTTCAGGAAGTAATCCACTCTATGTTAATCATTTACAACAGACACTTTCCACTAAATCAAGCATTCCAGGGGAAAATAAGTTAACCAGTGATTTAATTGATAAGTATCATAAGATAAACAACTTATTAGACCTTAAGTTAATTAGGTTATTGAAAGAATTTGCTGAAATATTTCCTACAGACCCAATTAAAGTTCCTACCCTACATATCCAACCTGTACAGATTAAACCAAATACAGATAGAGTAATCAGGTTGCTACCCTATAGAATTCCATTTACATATAGGAAATAAATAGATATACAAATAAATGAGATGTTAAAAAATCATATAATAGAACCAGCCTTAGGTGAATATGCTTCACCCATTACTCCAGTAAAAAAGAAATATGGAACATTTAGAATGTGTGTGGATTTTCGAAAATTAAATGAACACATTCCAGTTGAACCCCAACCTATACCATTAATAGAATCAGTGATAGAAAAACTGTCGAAAGCTAAGTATTTTTCCAGCCTTGATTTGAGCAACGCTTATTGGACAGTTCCTATCCATCCGGATTCTCGACCTTATTTAGCCATCACCACCCACGCAGGAGTGTACATGTTTAAAAGATTACCTTTCGTGCTACGAAGCTCACCACAGATCTTCGAGAGAGCTATTGGACAAATACTTAGAAAATATAACTTCCAATTTCTTGAACACTACTATGATGATTTTATATTTTTTTCTGATAGTTTTGAAGAACACTTAGAACATCTTCGTTTATTCTTCCAACTATGCAGGGCAGAAAATATCCGCCTCAACCTTAACAAATGTCAATTATGTAAGACCTCCATTAGCTTCCTAGGATACGAAATCACACAGGGCACTTATAAACCTCACCTAACTAACACTCAGGTAATAGGAACCATCCAACCTCCGACTAATGTTAAAACTTTACAGTCATTTTTAGGTGTCGTAAATGTATATCATAAATTCATTCCCCATTATGCACAGCTTAGATCGCCTTTAAATATAATTCTAAAAAAGAATATTCCTTTTAAGTGGACTCTTGAATGTCAGAAGGCATTTGGAGATTTGAAAAGCAGCCTAACTGCATCACCAGTTTTACATATCTTTAAAGAAGATTTACCCTGCTTCTTATAATGTGACGCGAGTACATTAGGGATATCCGGAATTCTAAAGCAAAAGGATGAAAATGGAGAAGAACATCCTGTACAATATTTCTCTCGCTCTCTACGCAAGTATGAACAGAACTACTCCATCTCGGAGCTGGAGTGTTTAGCTATCATTGAGTCTATCGAATACTTCAGGGTGTACTTGCTTGGTAGACATTTCACCATTTATTCTGATCACCAAGCTCTGGTCTATTTGAAAAATATTAAAAATCCGTCAGGTAGGTTATTTCGATGGTCCTTGAGACTCAGCCCATACACTTTTGACATACACTATCTGAAAGGTAAAAAACAACTCGAAGCAGACTTACTATCAAGACAACCATTTTGCGGATTTATAGAGGCTCAACAATTGGAGGAACACCAGCATCGTGTACCTGAGAAATATCAATCACTCATCAATACTGATGGACTTGCGATTATTACTAAAAAAGGCGTACCTAGAGTAGTCGTACCTGATACACTAAGAAATAAGTTACTCCAGAAAGCACACGAACGGTATAACCATCCAGGAATCACACAACTCACTAGGTTAATCACTAGTCAGTATTATTGGGATGGTATGACCAAAGATATAAATAACTATGTCCGTAAATGCAAAATTTGCCAAATAGTAGAACCTCCGGAAGGACCCACATATGGAGAAATGGGTACCTTACCACTCGCGAAGGAACCTTATGAACTTATGTCAATGGACACAGTAGCCGGATTTAATAAGTATGGTGGTAACCGAGCTTATTTACATGTAATATGTGATTACATGAGTCGATACTGTTGGACTTTTCCTAGTAAATCTACCTCTACCCTGACCTATATTCAAACCCTAAAAAGGGTATTTCAGGAAGGTATTCCTAAAAACCTACTGACAGACCGAGCTCCTGCATTTACATCCGCTCAATTTAGAAGGTTTTTAATCTCACAAGGTATAAAACCCTTGTATACCACAGCAAATCACCCACAGTCAAATGGTCTGAGCGAGAGATTGAATGCAACCATAACAGGGAAACTAAATATTGAGGCTGCCTGGCCGGCATTCATATCTCTTGAAAATGAAGATACTTCGGCCAGTGAATCTTTTTATTACCTCATAAAAAGATTCACTGGCCGAAGTATCTTCATTTTCAAGAGGGAAACTAAAGATACTCCATTTAGAACACCCCAAACAGACATGGACCAAACAGATAGAAAGGGTCACCAGAATCTACAATCTAACTCCACATACAGTGACGGAATTTCCTCCCATCTATTTATTAAAAGGGATAGTCCCTAACAATTTAAACAACCATGTTCAGACATTTCCCGAACTCTCAGAAGCAAGAAGAATGGCATTACAAAAGACTCAAGCAAGGCATAAGGCCGAAAAACTAATGTACGATCAAAAACATAAAAAGATTGATTTTGTCCCAGGGGATCTAGTATTGGTGAAAGTTTATAGACATCCGAATACTCCAAAGTTGGAACCTAACTATACAGGCCCATATGAGATCTTGGAAATACTATCACCTCAGGTAGTGCGCATTAATAGACCAAATATACCTTTGCAGTTACAGACAGAAATTACAAATATAGAAAAACTTCGTAGATATGTAGAAAATATTCCCCATATCACACCTCCTACGGACCTTTCCGACTCTCCTCCTAGACAAAATTATTTTCTATTTCCTTATAGGCACTTCACTACAGATATCTTGGGTGATCCGGGTTCCTCCAGACCAAGGAAATGGTTTCAACCGTTTAACCATTTGGACAACAGTATTTTCACGGATGAAAAATTTTATAAGCCTGATTTTCCAATAACATCCAAACCAACTTTTTCATCAATAGTAAAGCCCACTATATCCAGTACATTGTTCTTAGACCCTAAAATCCATTCGATAATATGGTGGAAAGTAATTTGGGGACTACTAAAGAAAAATTACACAGTAAACTTAATCCAAATGCCGATGTCTTTATACCAACAACCTTGGCGACCAAAGAATTTTCACATTATTTAAATAAAGGCTCGTTAATAAATAATGTTATCACTCTGTGTACATTTTTGTATAAAACGGTTATATTTAGAATTAAAAAATTCCCATTGTTTTTAATTACCACAATAATATTTTGGATTCTTTATACTCATTTAGCATCTTGTATATACCTTCTTCCTTTATTGTTTTATATCTTGCCTCTACCCATGCAAACAAACCTACATATCTCTTATAAAATGTTCTTGATAAAATGGACCGTTATAATAGTGGAATATATAAATTTGTATATAAATGTAATGTTGGACTATATGAGGCGATATGATAATTTTAATCAAGCTATAAACTCACATGATATATGACCTTGAAGACTTGAATATATTACTTTAAAATGTTAACATAAAAACACTTAATGCGTGTGTGGGTTTAAATAGCCTATAAATATCTTTAGCCACCTTACAATATGCAGAGGCTAGCGCTTATCGTTAGTCGGGTATAACAACCCCGCATACCCCCGTTCGTTTTGTCTGGTGTAGGACAGACAAGATGTAAAGGCCTACAGATTTAGGACAATAGTAATAAGTTAATTTACGTATAGCAATACGATAGAACAACTATAGGATTAGTATAAGCGTATCGAGGGTTAAAAGAAAAAATAAAATTTTGGATTTTTAAACACATCATCCTCTAAGATATGGTATAACCCCATCGGTTAGTTTCGAAAATCGATGTTCGGTAAAACCTATCCTAAGATGAGCACTTCAAAATGTTAGTTCGAATTAGAGATCATCCTTTAAAAAAGAAGAAAATTTTGGCTGTAGTGCTTTGACCTATGTACTTCCATTGAGTGAGTCGTAAACTCAATTTACGAGCATATCATAGGAAAAAGTACACAGACAACGTTATCCAGACTTCCAGGTTGGGACATAGGTCTAGCCAACTTGTGGCCAACGATAGGAAGAATAGGGATCGTAGGATGAAGAAAGATATGAACATTTTCAAAGTGAGCAATCGTGGCCGAGAGATCTACCATCCATAGTCTTAGCTTTTTAACCCCGCACTGTTCGAATCCTATCGACTTATTAGAGAATAAAGATGTAATAAATAACAGTTTAAAATATCAATAGTATATCATAACCTCGTTAGGATATTTTCAATTCAGAGAAAATTAAAAATTTTATCTAGACTGTGCAGCTACGAATTTCATCTTGCGCACACCCACACAGGTTCACTGCAATATAATTCCCACACTACTTGTAAATAGTCAACACATTTTTTATTTTAATATCCATATATTTTAATATCCATATATTTTAATATCTATAATCAAAGAGTAAATAGCCAATGCTTGTATATAATTTTTTGACCAACGACCCGAGGGGTAAGAGGGAGAAGAGGAGAACAAAGGAGTTGGAAAATAAACAAAGGAAAATGGCTGCGTTTCTTTTTGTCGCGTCTATTATTTCTTATATACAAATTTAGAGTTTTAAATGTATAATTATTCACAGACTTACCTTAATACGACATATATATACTAGCCGAATGACCCGGGCAACGCCCGGGTTTTACCCGATTAAATGTTTTTATTCAAATACTATTCATTACAATTATAAATTGGAGCCGTGGATGTAACTCTTGTGAAACGTCCCGCTCCAAACTTTACATGTATATTAGGTCAGCTGGTATTACCCCCATTTTCACCGCTAGAGGCGCGAACGAAAGAGCAAATTTGCAAATAACACGACGGATATTCGGGATAGAGACCTAAAATTTTCACTAAGAGTTTTTCCAGATTCTACTTTATATACCGTTAAAATATCAGTCAGATTAGTTACGTATTGTGGACGTGTATAGTTGACAAACATACATACATACATACGCTGACTTTTATATATATAGGGATAAAAATATAAATGAGTTTTAAAAATTGTAAAAAAGAAAAAAAAATGCATCGGCCGGAAATCGAACCCAGGCCGCCCGCGTGGCAGGCGAGCATTCTACCACTGAACCACC
>CP092886.1:88655680-88690333 GCA_030710605.1 Cordylochernes scorpioides | reverse complement strand
ATAAATTGCCGTGTTATCTGAATTTTGTCTTTCCTAATTTTCTAAATTACAAAATCATCATTTTATCTATTCTCCCAATATACCAGGTCTATTAGTATGAAACGCGAAAATTTTCAGTGAATTCAAAAGTTCACCAATTCCATACAACAGAAGATTTTTTTATTCAAAGTAATTACCCCGATTAGCTATACACTCGGACCACCTTTAAGGCAATTTTCGAATTCCTTGTCTGAAAAATTCTATTCCTTTTGAGTCGAACCAGTCAACAAGCCATTTTCGGAGTATGTCTGAGTTCGAAAATTCCTGGTCTTTTAGGGCGTGTCCTAAAGATGTGAAAAGGTGGTAGTCCGACGGCGCTAAGTCTGGTTAGTACGGCGGGTGGGGTAAGAGTTCCCAGCCCAAGTCTTTTATGGTGTTTTTGACCACTGTAGCGTTGTGGGCTGGAGCGTTGTCATGCTGCAGTATCAGCTTGTTGTGCTTTTCAGGCAATTCCGGTCTTTTTTCATTCAATGCCTCTCTCAAACTGTGCATTTGTTGTTCGTAGCGACTAGTATTGACCGTTTCGCCAGGTTTCAGGAGCTTGAAATATACTACGCCGGTCTGGTCCCACCATACGCAAAGCATTGTCTTTTTTCCTAAGCGATTGGGCCTAGGCTTCCGTTTTGGAAATTGGCCGAGCAGGCCCCACGACTTTTGGCGCATAGGATTGCTGAAGTGGTTCGATTACTCATCGGAAGCTACGATTCGGTGCAAAAATGACTTCTTTTCAGGCCTGGCGAGCAGCCCTTCGCAGGTTACCAGACGTCGTTCATGCTGCCTTTCGCTCAAGTCGTGGGGGACCTATTTGGAAAACTTTTGGGTCATTCTGAGGCTGTTCAAACGTATGGAAACAGAACCTTGAAACACCTGGAGCTGTTTCGCGAGTTTCTCCTGCGTTTGAATACTGTCGTTATCCAACAAAGCTTGCAGTTCAGCGTCCTCGAACTTTTGGTGCGGTTTTCCACGTGGTTCATTATCAAGTTCGAAATCGCCACTTTGGAATTTTTTAAACCACCTGTAACACTGTGATTTGCTCAGAGCGTGGTCGCCGTGAACTTCCTCGAGCATTCGGTGGGCTTCAGTGGCACTTTTCTTCCAGTTGAAGGCGAACAACAAAACTTCCCGCAAATGGGCACTTTTTGGCTCGGAAATCACCATTTTCCATGGGCTCCAGAAATTTTCCACGATTCGAATTTTTCTAAAACTCCACGCATGCTGATGCCACGTGAGTCAAAAAACAAAATGCCTTCAACAGCGCCACCGTCGGCTCAAATAAAGTTGCACAGCGCCCTCTGGCAGCCATTTTCGCGTTTCATACTAATATACCTGGTATATGTTGTAGATAAATGATAAAACTAACTTTGACTTGTGCGCAATTAATAGGTAGAAAATCTTACTTTTGATAAATATTCTTTTAGATAATAAACTTAGTGATAATAAAACTTATAGATTAAAAAAACTTGTCATCATCGTCGCTGCTTGCGAGTTAAATCTACAAATCTGCAAATAACTCTAAGGATATTCGGGATGATCAATAAATTATTTTTCAAAAACCTTCCCGGGGATATACCTAATAATATCCCAAAATTTCACGGCGATTGGATGAATGGTTTTTGAATCAATAGAGTACACACAGACAGACAGACATTCAATTTTATATATATAACTAGCGGATGTGTACCCGGCTTCGCCCGGGTTTTATCCGAGTGAAAGTTTGCCTAACGAATATTATATATTATGAAGTATAATAAACAATGTTAAAGATTAGTTTTAATTATTAATCAAGATTGTGTGTGAATATGTGAGAAAGATGTAATATCGTTGTTGTTTTCTTGGCCGACTGTTTTACATATGGTGTTATCTTAAAATTGCTTGTTTTGAATATTTTTTTTTAGATTGAGGTGAATGAATTGCTGAATTTTTTTTGTATTCATATATAAATAAAATTAACTCTGTTGATTTTTTTTTGTATTTAATCGATAACAGCGAAGTTACGCATGTTAAAGTTAGGAAAAATATTTTGATGTTAAGCAAAACCTGCTCCATCTCGTTTTACATAAATGTTGAAAATTTGGTCGAAATTGATGCATTGTAACGAAAGTTTTTAGCGAACACCACTTATGAAATTTGCATTTTATTAATATAGAATAAAGAATATATATATATATATATATGATGATGATTTAAGACCATGGAATTGTTGTAAATAGTCCAGATATCTACTACCACATGTTCCACCACGTGACTGTATATAACTTCTTATTTACTGCAATTAGAAAGCCTCAAGTAACATCAATCTGTACCGCGTAAGAATCTAATAAAGTATAGCAACTGTACAGATAGAAGGAATGGAGAATAACAGGAGAAAATTAAGGTTAAAACTAATCAGGCTTAGGTGAAGATAGGAAAGTAGGCCTAGCAAACCCAGTCCAACTTTTACGAGGTCGTGGCCCTCCTGGATAATATAACTTTCCCACCCTGTTTACGCCAGAAAAGGGCAGTGACCTGCATGGACCCAGCTCAGCTATAAAAGGAGGCCCCGATCCTCAGTTAGTCAGTCCTTAGTTAGTCTTTGTTTCAGCCCCAGTGCGCCGGACGCTCCGATAAAAGGTAAACCCTTTCCTGCTAGAAATCTCCTCGTCCCATTCCTTCTTGACGTTCAGACGCTTCTAAGTGGAATCTCTGTTTGCTTATTTCACCTTTGGCCCAGCTGTGTCGCCTTCCACCACAACTGCACGGTAGAGTTGACATCGAGGTTCGTCTAGCATCAGATAACACTGGTCCCAGAGGTCCCAAGATATCACAGACTCCCCCATCCGAACAGCCGACAGGATTGTGGACTCCAAGGTACAAGTAAGCAAGTAGAACACTGTCTGTACAGAAAGATGGAAAAGGGAAGAGGGGAGGATTCAAAGGAGCCCATGGAGTCCGATCCCGACTACGAAAGTGGCGAAAACACCACTTTTCCAAAGCTGGAAAACATTCTCGGTAGGACGCAGGAAGTTCCCCCCAGCCACGAGGGCGCCACGCCCCCGCCGGCGGTATCAGATGTCCTGGGGAGTTTGACCAGGACGCTACATCAGCTTTCTGCCGTGACCGGAAAGCTACCGCGCTACAATGGTTCGTACGAGGCGCAGAGCTGCTTCGACAACTATGACGCCTAAGCTGATCGGGCCCAACTACAATACTCTACAAGACTGAGAAAGCCACCAAACCTCCTGCAAGCACCCCTCCGAGTTTCCAACACGCGAGCGTATGTTTCATGCTCCCCCGACCATCTCTAAACCACGAGCCCAGCGCAAACAATGAACTCTGACTGTGTCAAGGATCCTCCAGCCACGGCAACAGACCAAGCCTGTCCACTCACAAGACAGCACAACAGTAGGTTCCTCCTTCTATAATTTTCGTTGAACAATTGCTCGTTCGAGCTGAACTGTCCAATAATGTAAACCTACCTCTACTACTTGATACAAGAGCATCTATCGATATAATTAGTCGGAATACTTTTAAAATAATAGGAACCAGTTTGCAAAATAGAATATCCACCCATTTAACTTAACTATTAACGCCCTATCTAACAATATTTTCACCATAGGTTATATATTTTTACACTTAAAAATAGGTAACATAACGCAGAACCTAAAATTCCATATCATAAATACGCCCTTGCCTTTTGGCATTTTATCCCTTAACTACATAAAAAGATTTTTACTAATTATAAACTGCCCTCAGCTACTCCTGTATCAAGATAATGTACTCCTTCCAACTACCTTGTACAAACTCACCTCGAGCAAGCAACACGTGTCCCATGGACAGGTTAATACAACTGTCCCATTTACTAAATTTTCCCCTCCTGGAACCGGTTGCTCACACGTGGTGAACTCCAAAACTCTTATTTGGTCTCATTGTAATGTTCTTAATCCCATTTTCAACGCCCCTATGTCCTTTTCTTTCATAGCTTTGGACAGAAGTAACCTAAGTCACAGCCTTCCAAAACGATTCCAATCGTTAAAGTCCAACATAGCTACACTCCCTCGTACCTTCCTTTTACATGCATTTTTAATCATCGACAAATCTCTCTCAACAAAATAAACAACGCCCTCTCACATCACTTTCTCCAATTGGCAACAATTTTTAGTGCGCGACTTAACACCCAAATCCAATTTCGAGCCACACAAGCTCCATAACGTCGCCCCACTAAACACTAAAAAAATGTTCACATTAAACGTGCCATATCACTAACAATATAAAAATTCTCGATATGTTCGTACAACCAACACCCATGACTTTAGTAAATTTGTTATTCATGGTGAAACAGGTTAGATTTTGTACCAAGCAACGACTTCACGTGACACCTTTTCATTTACAATTTTTTCGCTTCGTGTCACAGAGCCACACCACAAAACTCTTTCACTTTTCAGGCCAAAGACGCCTTCACGCCTGTGACACAACTAACCTCAAAGCGTGTCCACGTCGAAAGTCGCCCTTTCACTCACTTCTAACCTGATATCAATGAATAACATTTTTACTAAGTCCACAACAACCTCGAAACACAACAACCATTCGATTTAATATCAATAGATACAATATCCAGATTTTCGTAATACAAACACAAATCGAACAAATGCTTGAACATGGGATAATTACAACCTCTGTATCTCCCTATGTCAGTCCCATAACGCTTGTCACCAAACGTGACAAATCAAAACGCTTTTGTGTTTACAATTATAGAAATAATATCTCCGAACGTAGTCCGAATTAACAGACCCAATCGACCCCTAAATAAAGAAGATGATACAGTTCATGTGAACAAACTTAGATACTAAACAGAAAATATCTTTATCCTCGTGCCCCAGCCTCTAATTCAAACACCTCGGGTAACACCTGATGTACACTTAGTAGAATTTAACCATTTATGTCCCACGATATTTGACGCTCAGAAATCCCGTCTTATACCCCCGACTTGCTCATCCCCTTTTCTTCATCTTATTGCAGATATCTTCCAATAATAGTAAGTAAGGATCCCATTAAGCAGAATGACAAACCCAATGTCACTAATACATAGCCATCAGAAAACCAGGCAAGAATCGCGTTTCCAAAGTTGGGAGACAGCCATCAAGCAAGCTGTTCCCGCAAGAGGCCCCTGACCTAAATCCGGAATTGAACCAAAAATAGGTTCGCTCCCCCCTCTTCCGCTGGACACGAGCAAACAAACAGCCGACATTTTCTTGTTACCTCCCATCGCTATTGCCCGGTGTCACTCTAATGAATGTTCACCAGCTATTAAATCAAAAATCAGTCTGTGCCTTTTACTATATATCGTTCTAATCCCTAATCCATTAATCTACTCCGATATCCCATTTAGCTACAAATAACTTGTATAACACGTCCATTCAACTGTCACTAACAAATCAGTCCACTAACAGAATAACTAATTAATTCAATAACTAATCCCGCCTACTGTACTCCAATGAATTGAAATATATATTATTTCATTAATAAACCAAAACCAAGTCACCAGGTATAGATTCACTCGCCCTCGATTAACTTGTCCACTTAACATCGACACTTAGAACCAAGGACAACATTTTACCTACAAAAATCACACACACCCACATATGTTGAAAAAAAAAAACCTTGGATCGGTTAGAATAGATCGCCGTGTTTCCTGCACACACAATATAAATGCCGCTTTAGGAAGAATCACGTTTTCACCTAAACATGGCGCAGGGAACAAAAAATCGACAACATTAGGACTCAGTGTGTTTCACAGTTGGAAACAATGTGATCCACGAGCCGCGTCAAACATAAAACAAATTCGATAAGTTAGAACAATTTAAAGCTCTCTCCACCCAACCTAAAAAACAGGAACATACATTTGGCCTACAACTTTACCTTCTTTCCGGATATATAATTTCTATGTATAATCTTACTTGCTCTTCTTTCTCGATGAACATTTTTTTAAATATCCTTTATATAATCATTAACTAGCTCTTATACTTTTTTTACGTCAACCAATCAGTTCAGAGATTATTGTCATTTTATTTTATTTTTCTTTACCAAAGCTAATTTACTTTTGCTTTATGACTCTATTGTATAATCAACTTTATATTTTATCTTTCATATCTAATAATCTCAAGTTTATATTTCATTTTTATATCACTAATTTGCATTTGTCATTTTATATTTTCTCTTACTTTATAAATTCGATGTTATTTACATTGTTTAATTTTCCGCTACCATGTCCATGCTATCGAGTACATTATTGCTCATTTTTTTCATTTAATATGTTCACTTTCTATTACTCCTTATATACCGCTATAGTGTGTTAATCTTTTTATTATGTCATCACTATTTTTACTTTTTTTAAATATTACTTTGCATTTAACTTCGCAATTCTATTTTCGATTTTTTCAAATCCTTTAACGCTATATGCAAAGCCTTAATTCCGCAATTTCATATCTCAATGATATATTCTTTTATAATCAAACTAAAAATCATGATCTAAAAACAGGGATTTTCAATAACCTCTTAATCAACCACTTTAAAGGTTACTTCTTAATAAATACTAACATTCCTTTTACGCAGGAACTTTTAACTCCTTCGCAGGTTAGACTTGATCTACTTTGATTTCGTAATTAACAATATTGACACACCGTCCCCCAGATTTACCTATCCCAACTTCTGGCTTGTAGACGTGCAAATTGTATTTTTTTTATACATTCCAGGGCACTCTCATGCCACAGGCTGGCACATCTTTTTTTACTCTTTTTCTCGCTAAGCCCCTGACGACTCCAATTAAAACTTTGATTTATGGTCACTGATCTTCGCCCTCATTTATCTTGCATGCGTACGTCTTAACGACTAATTCATAAAACCCATAACAATCACTCTTATCTGACTATTCTATTGTGGTACTGTAACTTTATTCGGTCCTTAAATTTACATGTGAAACATGGCCTAGGTTTTCGGCGCCGTGCACATTAAATGGTTTGGGACTTGAGTCAAGGTGACATTGCCTCAACTAGTAATAACTAACCCCTCAACCCTTTCTAACGCCCATCACGAAGAGATCATGATTTACCCATCCAATCATTTATATTTTTACCTATCATCATTATATGTTCTCTATTAAATCTTTGTTTCCTATTTTTGTTTTTACTTGTATGTTTAGTATTAGTTGTTTATACTTTATTATCTCTTATGGATATACAGAAATCAACCCCATGTTATATACCAACTCATTTTAATTAATTTTATAAAAATTACTTCCTTAATAACAGTCTTCCTATTCCGCTCTCTTAAATCCCTTCATATGAACCCTCTCACATCCGGGTCCATCTGTGATGATTTAAGACAATGGAATTGTTGTAAATAGTCCAGATATCTACTACCACATGTTCCACCATGTGACTGTATATAACTTCTTATTTACTGCAATTAGAAAGCCTCAAGTAACATCAATCTGTACCGCGTAAGAATCTAATAAAGTATAGCAACTGTACAGATAGAAGGAATGGAGAATAACAGGAGAAAATTAAGGTTAAAACTAATCAGGCTTAGGTGAAGATAGGAAAGCAGGCCTAGCAAACCCAGTCCAACTTTTACGAGGTCGTGGCCCTCCTGGATAATATAATTCCCCCCCCCCCCAGGTTTACGCCAGAAAAGGGCAGTGACCTGCATGGACCCAGCTCAGCTATAAAAGGAGGCCCCGATCCTCAGTTAGTCAGTCCTTAGTTAGTCTTTGTTTCAGCCCCAGTGCGCCGGACGCTCCGATAAGATGTAAACCCCTTCCTGCCAGAAATCTCCTCGTCCCATTCCTTCTTGACGTTCAGACGCTTCTAAGTGGAATCTCTGTTTGCTTATTTCACCTTTGGCCCAGCTGTGTCGCCTTCCACCACGACTGCACGGTAGAGTTGACATCGAGGTTCGTCTAGCATCAGGTAACACTGGTCCCAGAGGTCCCAAGATATCACATATATACAGTAAAACCCCGCTAATACACACCCGCGATATAGCGAACCTTCCCTTATAACGAACCTAACGATTCTCAATTCCATTCCATGGAAAATACCATCGTTATAACGAACTTTGTGATATCAAAAATAGCGAACTACCCCTATAACGAACCAATTTTGTTGTATATTGTTGCATCAATTTTAATGCGCCTCACATTTATTTAAAATACTCTATGATACTTAAAATTTATTTAAAACAGAATATTTAGATTATCATCATTCCTTTTATAACTTCATTCCTTATGTAATATTTATTGTACATATATCTTGATTAATTCAGGAAATTTTCAGAAAAAAAATAATATGCTACCGATTGTAATTAAATCGACGATCGGACCAACCGGCGAGAAACTATGCATAATCGAAGCTTCCTTAATAACGAAGATCCTAGACAAATGTGGAATCGAGTATAAACTTGAGGAAACGGTTCAATCAAAGAAGAGAATTCGCAGCTCCCAATCGGATGACTCAAGATCGCCAACTAGGAGCGAGCGTAATCTGAAGACGCCTAGAATGGACATCGATGAACAAAGTCCCGCCACTGGAATTTCTCAACAAATGAACGCAGCTCACCCACCGCAAGACGATGAAGAAAATAACGACAACGATGGCCCATGGACCACAGTCACTAACGTGAAAAAACCGAGAATTCCTCCTGTTATTGCAGAAAATGTAGCAGATTGGAAGCTTCTTTGCCAGGAACTAAAAGGCTTGTGCACGGAACCATTCCAAGTCACGATTTCTGGCAAAAAGCACATAATTAAATCGAAAAACATAGGCGACTTCAAAAAAATCAGGGAGTATGTACAGAAAAATAATGGAGGATATTCCTACAGACTACAGGAGGAAAAACCACTGAAAGTAGTATTGAAGGGGGTTACAACAGCCTTCAAAGAAGAAGACATCGTAACTGAACTGGTCTCAATGGGCTTCACTGAGGTTATTGTCAAAAGACTCCATAGACAATCGACCAAAATACCGATGAATATAGTCCTAGTAGAGCTACCGAAAAATGAACAAAATAAACGAATCTATGGAATAACCGAAATCCTTTACCAAAAAATAGTCGTGGAATCATTCAGGACTACAAAACGAGTGACTCAATGCTTTAACTGCCAGGGTTTTGGGCATGGCCAGCTAAACTGTTTTTTGAAGCCCAAATGCGTCAAGTGTGCTGAAGAACACCATTCGAAGGATTGTCCAAGAAAGTCGAAACAGCTCCCACCAAAGTGCGCTAATTGTGGAGAGGCGCACACAGCCAATTACCGCGGATGCCCGAATTTTCCGAAGCCACAACAACAGCAGCTAAAGCCTCCTAGACAAAACTCCCCTAACACCATACCTCAAGCAAGCTCCACTGAAACAGAAGAAGCAACTGTTGAAAAACAAAAGGCAAGTTACGCTGAAACTGCAAAAAAGAAAACTACTCGTTCTGACACCAGGGAACTGTGCGAAAAGTTATTAGAAATTATCAAAACTTACTTACAATGAAAGGAAAATTACCTTTAAAAATCGTTTTCTGGAATTGCAACGGAATCAAACTCAAAAAAGAAGAATTCCTACAGTTTTTAGAAGGAAACTCAATAGACATGGCACTGCTCAGTGAAACACACTTAAAACCATCTGTCGACCTCAAACTCAGAAACTATCAGACAATAAGAGACGATAGAATCGTTGGAAGGGGCGGTGGAACGGCAATAATTCTAAAAAACCATCTTAAATATAAAAAAGTGCTGATTCAAACATCTAACATGGAAAACACCACAATTCTAATGAAACCAGATGGAAGGACAGTAGTGCAGATATCGTCAATCTATAAGAAACCCGATCTACCACTCCAGGAGGAAGATCTGAATCTCTTGTTAGAGAATAATCAATCAGTAATCGCTGCAGGAGACTGGAACTCCAAGCACCCTCTTTGGGGCTCAAGAACCTCCAATAATAGTGGAACCGTGCTTCATAATTTTTCCGAAAAAGAAAACCTGGACATTGTCGCACCTTCTTCACCCACGCACTACAGTCCTTTGGGAAATCCAGACTTTCTAGACATCGCAATTCTTAGAAACATCCCCTGGACTTCGAGGATTAAGACCCTGGATGCCTTATCTTCAGATCACCTCCCAGTAATCCTAGAGCTGACCTGCCCGAAGGATGAATTCACGACTAGGGCTTGCCGACTCACTAACTGGGTACACTTCCAACAAGACTTAATTTCCAGTACGCCTCCTAGAATACCCTTGAAAACAGAAGCCAATATTGATTCAGCAGTGACCTTACTAAATGATAAAATCTACAACAGCTACTCAAAAAACACAGTTATATCTTCCTCTTCATCAAAACAGAACCCCTCGACCAAGGCCTTGATAAAAGAAAAGAATAAAGCTCGTAAGAGATGGCAAGCAACCTGGGATCCAGCCCATAGAGCCATTTATTTAAATTTACAGGGAAAAGTTAACAAAGCCCTCAAATCCGACTCCACCGAGAACTGGAATCAATTCATACACAAGATTGAATCAAGCCCAAAGGACTTCTGGAGAAAAACAAAACCCATCAGGAAAAAAACGGAAAGGATCTCAAGTTTAGTAACGAACGGCAAAACCTTATTGACCGACAAAGAAATCGGAAATGAACTTGCAGAACACTTCTCCAACCAGTTCTCCAAGGAAAAAGAAGAAGACCAACCAAATATAACTTATAATCACCAACAAGAAAAAATGCTCACAATGACGACACCAAATGAAGTCAAAGAAGTGATTAAATACTTAGCTAACCACAAAGCTCCTGGCCATGACAATATCACTCCGCAAATGGTCAAGAATCTTCCCATCAAATGGATTGTATTTCTAGCTGGAGTTTTCAACGCCGCACTGCACTTGTGTTACTACCCCAAAGTCTGGAAGCATGCTATCATAATTCCAATTCCAAAAAAATCCGCTAAATCCCCTGAAGATCTAAGACCTATCAGCCTCCTCCCCACCATCGGCAAAATTTACGAAAGAATTATTTTACGTAGACTTCAGATGTACTTGGACAACTCTAACTTCATCATCCCGCAGCAATTCGGATTTAGAAGGGGGCATTCAACAACTCACCAACTCATTGCAGTTCTGGACTACATCCAGATAAGAAGATCCCACAAGGAAGTGGTAGGTGCTGTCTTTCTAGATTTTGCGAAAGCATTTGATAGAGTTTGGCATAATGGCCTTATAAAGAAACTCACAAAACACCAGTTTCCAAGTGACATTATCAATTTTATGCAGAATTATCTACAGGGCAGGACATTTTCAGTCAAGCAAGGAAATTTTATAACTGAACCAAAGCCAATCCAGACTGGAGTACCTCAAGGCTCTATCCTCGGACCCTACCTTTTCAATATTTACATTAATGACATCCCACTGCACTCTAAATGTAAACTTAAGCTCTTCGCAGATGATACAGCAATTTTATTTAACTCTAAATCAGTCAACCTATTGGTTACTCAGCTTCAGAATTACCTAAATGACATAATCAAATGGTGCGATGAGTGGAAGCTAGACATTAACCCAACTAAGACTCAAGCAATAGTTTTTCCCCCAAGAGATAACAAAAAATTCAAGCCACAAACCAACCTGACAGTAAACTCAAGCACTATTAGTTGGGCCGACCATGCCAAGTATCTTGGTGTCACTTTGGATTCGAAATTAAAATTTAACCTACATGTCCAAAACACCATAAGAAAGGCAAAGATAGCCAAAATATCTCTATCAAGCCTGCTTAATTTTAAAAGTAATTTAACAACAAAGCATAAATTCACGTTGTACAAAACCTGTATTCTACCCATCATCACGTACGCACTACCAGTCTGGGGCAAATATATCACACCTACGGATAAAAAAAGAATAGATGCCTTCATGAGGATTTGCTTACGAACCACTATAGGAGCCCCATTCAATCTTTCAAACAAAATTCTCAAAGAAGATCTCAACCAGCCTAATATAGAAGAGATGTATCAAGACTCTGCGACAAGACTATTCTCGCAATTTCAAAAATCATCAAATCCAACTATACAAGAAATTGCTCAAAATCAAGGTGACCTCAGCCACCGAATCCGACGACCTGGACCCAATGGCTAGCTGACAGCCAAACACCCAACAACTGCCCTCCTGTAAGGTTCGGGGGACCACTCCAGCATTACAACTCGCCATGTGTAAATAATCTGGACAAGGTGACTCGCGAGCTGTGCTCGAATGTAACACCTGCAAATTGAGATGAAATAAATAAAAAATATCTTGATTGGTTATTGAGACGAAAGAAGACCTAGAGGGAGGCTGCGGATCACGACCTACGAGGAAGACCACGAATAAATAAACACATTAACTTTGAAAGGTAATTTATTTTATTTACTTTGAATTTGCACAAAGCTAGTTTCATGAGTTGGGAAAATATTAAAATCCGCCTCATTCTGGACTTTTCTCTGGAGGCGAATAAAAAATAATTAAGAATGAAGCTTAACAGAATGCAACACTGGAGTGAACCAGCAATCAGGTTCGCGGAAGACATCTTATTTGTGTGCAACAAGGTTGACCCCGCAATGGAAGAAGAAACAAAAATCGAACATGTTACTGGACGACTGAAAAAAAAGAGTACTCATTCGCGATCTACCTAAATCCTCCTAAAAGGACCGATGAACTTCTTGTCATGTGCAAAAAAAGGGATTCTTTTGAGAAGAAGTATCGGGAACGTGTGGAGAAATCTAGAAGCCTATATAACGGTCCACTCTATTCTAGACCCCAACAACAATCAAGGAACGTGCCGCCGACTGCCACGCGAAACTATCAGACCACTTCCAGGCCCCAGGCCCTTGCTTCCAAATGTCACAAGAACGACTTCCCTCCTACTTCCAGGCAGTATCGAAACAACTTGCCCCAGCCCTCTACCCCTAGACGTCCTTATAATCCAAACTTTGTGCCGAAACCAAACCTTCAGAGAAACACCTACAATAAAAGCCAAGAAGTTAGCAAAAATAGGACGGAAGATGGAAGACCAATCTGCTTCAAGTGTAACAAGCCAGGGCACGTGGCCCGTTATTGTAGGGTCAAGTTTATAAGAATCCTAGAAATCCAACAGCTACCTAAGAGAAGGTCGAAGAGAAATTCCAAATGAATGAAATATGAGAGAAATCAGGACCTCGGCTTTATGCTGATGTATGTAATTACACACAGACAAATATTCCTACCTGGAATAGATATTCCGTTTTGGAAGATTTAAACTAAGCGTCGCGCCTGAATCTGTCAATCAAAGCAAGTCGACCATAAACGGAATCAAGAAGTTGGACCCTAATTACAAATTAAAAATTAATGTGGACAAGATAGGGACTTTTGAAGCTTTGGTTGATACAGGCGCTGACCTCTCAGTGGTCGACCTCAGAACGGCCCTCGATACAGGCCATGGTATAAGTAAACTCGCAAAAACTTGTTCAAGACCCGATGGAAAAAAAAAGACATGGTAGGAAGTATATTTTTAAATATAAAAATTGATCACAAAGCATTACCCGACAAATTTTTGATATTGAAAACGCATTTACGGACATTAATTCTTGGAAGAGATTTCCTTAAGAAAATGAACGCGAAAATAGATTGTAAGCAAGAAACTATAATATACGATTTGACGAATAATCATGACGAAAGCAATTTTGAAGTGTTGAAAATAAAAAGTGCCAAGGATTCCATTGTACCGGAATGTTCCATTAAATTGATCAAGGCATTGGTAGAAACAGAGGATAGGGAATATATTATCGAGTAGAGCAGCAAAATGTTTCAAACAAATGGACTTCGTCTAGCAAGAAGCTTAATCAATGTTATAAATAGGGAAACACATATCTGGATAACTAATCCGTATCCTCGACCGTTAAAAATAATGAAAAACCAAACAACCAAAATAAATGTGAGTCGAGAAAGAGAGGTAGAAGAGAACGGAGAACCTAGATTCCAAATAAACGAAAATCTTTCACCAAAGGAACAGAAAGAATTAAAACAAGCTTTAAAAAAGTATGAAGATCTGTTTTCGTCGAGATTAGGGAGAACCAATTTGGCAAAACATCGATAGACACAGAAGGCGCGAAGCCAATTAAACACAAGCCTTACATGGTAAGTGCTAAAGAACGAGATATTATAAAAGAGCAAATTGACGAGATGCTTACAGAAGGCATAATTAGGCCATCTTCTAGTCCCTGGTCTTTTCCAGTAATATTGGTCAAGAAGCGAGATGGTAAATACAGATTTTGTGTGGACTACAGAAAACTGAATAATGTAACAGTAAAAGATGTCTATCCGATCCCTAGAATAGACAAAATAATGGATACTCTACAAGGATCTACATACTTCTCAGATATAGACCTCAGATCTGGATATTGGCAAGTTGAAGTCGAAGAAAGAGACAAAGAGAAAACAGCTTTCACTACAGCGCATGGATTATATGAATTCAACGTGAGTCCTTTTGGACTTTGTAACGCGCCTGCTACCTTTGAGAGAAATATGGAAAATATGCTTGGAAATCTGAGATGGCAAATTTGTTTGTGTTATCTGGATGATGTTACATATATAGCACGGATTTTCCAACGCACCTCAAAAGACTCGAAGCTGTTTTTAGATGTTTTCGTGAACCTAATTTAAGGTTAAACGACAAAAAAATGCCGATTTGCTTTTGAAGAATTGGAAATTCTCGGCTATATAACGAGCAAATATGGTATAAAACCCGCGGAACATAACACCAAAGCTGTCAGAAATTTTCCTCGGCCCACAAAGGTCAAAGAAGTACAATCCTTTTTGGGAATGTGCTCATATATTTTTTAATAGAAAATTTATCAAAGATTTCTCAAAATTTGCTGACACTTTGACCAACCTTATTTTAAAAAAGTGTATCATTCACCTGGACAGAAAGGCAAGAGCGTTTCAAACCCTAAAAACAGCACTATTAAGTCCACCAATTTTGGGTCATTTCAATCCAAATGCGCCTACTTATATTAATACTGATGCGTCCAACATCGGCATAGGTGCAACACTTGTCCAAGACATCGATGGTGAAGAGAAGGTGATCTCATATTTGAGTCGTACCCTAAGTAAAGCGGAGCAAAATTATTCAACCACTGAAAAAGAATGTTTGGCCGTTGTCTGGTCAATGTCAAAATTACGGCCCTACCTTATTGGAAGACACTTTAAAATAGTAACAGACCATCACGAATTATGCTGCCTCAAAACCTTGAAGGATCCAACAGGTCGATTGGCAAGATGGGCATTAAAAATTCAAGAATATGACTTCGATATAATACATAAATCAGGAAAGAAGCATCTGGACGCCGATGGCTTATCTAGGGGACCCTCATCAAAAACTGATTGGGATGAGGATTTTAAAAGGATATTTTAAAATCAAATAACAGACGAAGAGGATAAGTTTATCGAAATTGTTAAGAAGAACCTTAATGGAAGCAGGCGATCAATTGCGCAAAACTTTAAAGAAGATGGATGCCTCTTTAAGAAAAACCCGAACACTGAAGGCAGGGCGTGGTTGCTTGTGGTTCCAAAGAAGAAAAAGAGAGAAATTATGAAAGAATATCACAATCATATGTCGAATGGCCTTCTGGGTGTCGCCAGAACCATGTACCGAATAAAGAGTAAATACCTTTGGCCATCCATGCTAAAGGATGTCTCAGAATTCGTTAAGACGTGTCACCTTTGCCAAAGTAGGAAAGGCTCAAACCAATTACCTTCTGGACTACTACAGCCCATTCCCCCAGCCAACTTTCCTTTCGAAAGAATTGGAATTGTCCTTGTTGGTCCATTGCCATCTACGAAAAACAGGAAAAAATGGATAATCGTGCTGACGGACTACTACACTAGATATGCAGAAACAAGAGCAGTCTCGGAAGCAACAGTGAAAGAAGTTTCTAAATTTCTAGTAGAGGATATTTTTCTCCGGCACGGAGCCCCACAATATCTTATTAGTGACAGGGGCTCTCAATTTACCAGTAATTTAATGAAAGAGATTATGAAAATGTGCAAGATTAAACATTGCTTCACAACGAGCTATCATCCCCAGACTAATGGATTGACAGAGCGGTAAAATAGAACATTGATCAATATGCTCAGTATGTATGTGAACACTGATCAGAAGAATTGGGACGAAATACTCCCATTCATCACTCACGCTTACAATACTACAATTCAGGAAACCACAGGATATTCTCCCTTTTTCCTGATGTTTGGAAGAGAACCCACGTCTCTTTTGGACGACAGGAATATCTCGGTGGACATTGACAAGGATAATCATGATGAATACATAAAACATCACTTAGACAAAATAGACAGAGAACAAGAAAATTAGTTATTAACAACACAATAAAGACTCAAGAAAGAATGAGAAAGAACTATGACAAAAAAGAAACACATGGAAAGAAGCTACGAACTAGGAGAATTAGTAGCAGTTTGGACACCAATTAGGAAAATAGGAAAGAGTGAGAAACTTATGAGAAAATATTTTGGTCCATATAGAATATTAAAGAAGATGTCTAGCGTCAATTATCTAATAGAACCGAAAGATAATCCGGACCTAGACCCTCTGATAGTTCATGTTTCATGAATCAAGCCTTATTATGAGAGAATGGATGAGGTCATTCACGAGGACGTGACAACTCTGGAGAGGGGGGAGTGTAACATCAATTTTAATGCGCCTTATATTTATTCAAAATACTCTACATTATTTAATATTTATTTAAAACAGAATATTTAGATTATCATCATTCATTTTTATAGTTTCATTCCTTTTGTAATATTCATTGTACATATATCTTGATTGGTAATTGGAGCGAGAGAGGACCTAGAGGGAGACTGCGGATCACGACCTACGAGGAAGGCCATGAATAAATAAACACAATAACTTTGAAAGATAATTTATTTTAATTTACTTTTATTTTTATTTATTTGCTTTGAATATGGAAACCCGCTCGGGAAACGTGTATAACACTAAGAAGGAAGAAACCAAGGTCGACGACCCTGCAAAGCTGCAACTTGGTGCAACAATATGTAGGGTGATCCAAAGGTCTTGGACAACTTTAAAAATTAATAACTCGCGAATATTTGCGTTAGAGCAATGTGGTAAATACCATTGTGTCCAGGATGCAATGGATTTTTTTATGGCAAATAATGAAAAATTCGAATTTGATTTTAGTTACAATTTTATTCGCTAGATGGAGCTCTACCAGAATCAGAGATTCAGCGGCCAAATTGTTTGATAAATTGAAAAAATATAACTGATTGACACGTATTTTTCCTTTATGAATGCCAGGAAAGAACCATAAAAATATCAAATGATAAATTAATAAAACAACATTTCGCCAAAAGTAAAAGAATTGGATGACGATTTTTAAATGCAATCCGTGATAGGATGAAGAGGACAAGTCCCACGCGAAAAACCCGAATCATGGAAGTCCCCCAGCACCAGAAGCCCCCAAAACCAATTTTACCAACTCCAGATACCCGGTCGGCACACGAAAATATTCTAACTGGACACTGCCAGAATGCCCGTAAATGAAGAACGAAGAAGACTCCAAAGCTATGAAAAATTTCTGTAGCTCTGTTGAAAGCACCTTCGCTGAGCTAATAAATTTCATCGACTTCTACGAAAGAGAACTAAAAGAAACTCGTTCAGAATTTGTTGAAAATACAAGCAAAGCTCCTTTGAAGCGCCCGAGAGTAACATCCCCAGAAGCCATAAAAGAATCACATGCCACGCAAAATATTGCCTGGTGTCCCAAACAGACTTCAAGAGTTCCCACAAACTCTAAACCAACATCAAAAAATAAACAGCCAGAACAACCACAAGCTAAAGAAAACACCGATATGGAAATCGAAGTCACTCCAAATAGGAACTCAAATCCTGAACAGAACCCCAAAAAATCGAACCCGCCCAACAAAGACACGGAAAACCCAGATAAAGGACCTAACAACCCTACCCCTAACCCAAAAATAAGAATACCACCGATCAAAATCAGTGGGGTAACTGAATGGTCTGGACTTAGAGAAGGACTCATAAACTGCACGCAGAAAAAACCTGAATTCTCCACATCTGGGCGCCACATAAACGTCCAGACTCATTCGGTGACGGACTACCGCACAGCAACCAGGTGGCTAGAAGAACGTCACTACACATTCCATTTTAAAATACTTGACGAAGAAAAAAACCTCAGAATTGTAGTCAGAGGCCTCGACTGCTGCATCACGATTCCCGAAATCCAAGAGGACTTAGACAACAAGGGATTTCATATGACAAAAATTGTCAGACTACGCAGGGCGGGAACAAAGGAAGAGCTCCCACTAATCCAGGTTACTCTCCCCAAAACGCCTAAGAACAAAGATATCTACAACATAACGGATATCTGCGACATGAAGTGCCGAGTCGAGGCCTATAGGGCCCCCAAAGGTCCAGGCCAATGTCACAGATGTCAAAGCTTTGGACATTCAAAGTTTGAATGCAGAAAAAACCTCAAATGTGTCAAGTGCGGAGAGAACCATTTCACCTCCGAATGCTCCAAACAAAAAGAAGTCCTACCAAAATGCGCTAACTGCCAGGGTCAGCACACGGCAAACTGGCGTGGTTGTCCACTCTACAAAAAAATAAATAAGGATATACCCAGTCAAAAGAACCCACGCCCTAACGCACTAAAAGAACCCTCCAAGGTACCCATCAATGCAGAAATCCCTCAAACCACAGGAAATAAGGAGAAAACCTGCGCAAACCAACCTAAAAGTATTCCCCTGAAAACATCCAAGCAAAGCCCCATCGAGAGTGCCATCGAAAAGGCTCTCAGCGATCCAAAGATCATATCCACCATAGTGAGGAACGATCTCGCCACCATCGGTCCTCAATGAACGCAAAAGACAAAAAGAATAAACTCTGAATCATTCATTGGAACGCATGTAGCCTTCGGAATGAAAGGCAACAATTCACTGAATTTCTGAACGACCACGACATAGACATAGCTCTAATCTCCGAAACCAGGCTCAAACCCTGTCACAGGATGAACATCCCCAACTACAACACCGTTCGGAATGACAGAATGTCTGGACAGGGCGGAGGCACAGCAATTTTCATCCATAGGAAATATTACTGTGTTCCCATCCAAAGCACTTGCCTGAATTTGGAAACCACAGGAATAACAATCAAAGACAAAAATGGAACAACATTGAACATATACTCCTGCTACAAGCCCCCAAACACGCCTCTTGACCCCAAAGGACATCTACAATATTTTCAAAACCAACACTCCAACAATCCTAGCCGGAGACCTCAACTGTAAGAACCCAACCTGGGGTTCATTCTCCACCAATCCTAATGGCAAGATCCTACAAAAGGTTGTCGAATGCCTCAACCTGGATTTAAGCTACCCAGATGAACCGACACATGACTCACCACCCGACATCTTGGACATCGCAATCCACAAAAATCTGAGTCAGACCGTTCACTCAAAAGTCCTCCACGAGATGACGTCTGATCACCTCCCAGTCCTTCTAATATTACAAGACTATAATATAACCCGCTCCGACACAACAATCAAAATCATCGACTGGGCCCTCTTTAAGTACCAAATGGAAAACACCCAACCCCCAGCGCACACCGCAGAAACCCCGCAAGAAATAATCGACTCCATAGCTTCCATTGAGGACCAAATCATTCAAAATCTACAAAAGTCCACAAAATATAAAGAACTAGACCTCGATAGAAAGTATCCAGCCCACATCAAAGAAAAATTACGAAAAACTAACAGACTAAGAAAAAAAATGAAAAAGACCTGCGACCCCAACGACAAAAAAGCGTACATTTCAGCACGAAGAGAATCACAAAAGCTTACAAGAGAACACGACAACACCAGCTGGGACACCTACATAGAAAACCTTGACGTATCCGATCAGACAGTATGGAAGGCCATTAGACGCCTCACAGCCCCAAAGAAAGAAGAAATTATCGTGAAAACCAATAACAATCTGACACTAACAGCCGAGGAGGCAGCTGAAGCACTTGCTGACTCCTATGAAAAGCAGCTCAGCCCAAATCCTCCTACCTCTTCATATTCGAACACATATCTGAACAAAAGAATCACCGCACACCTCCAAACAAATAACAAAACAGCTCTGGAACCCACTAACATTGGAGAAATCAAAACAATAATTGACACCTTCCTTAAGAAAAAAGCCCCAGGTATCGACGGAATCACGAACGAAGCGCTAAAACTACTGCCCAACCACATTCTCGAATCACTAACCAGCACTTTTAACGCCTCATTGAAACTCGCACACTTCCCGAACAATTGGAAAACATCGATTATTTGTCCCATACTAAAACAAGGTAAATCAAAGTACGACCCAGCAAGGTATAGACCCATTTCCCTCCTACCTGTCACCTCCAAACTATTCGAAAGAATCATTTTAAGAAGAATAAAAAAAGCACTCAGCGACGAACATCCCCTCAGGCCCGAACAATTCGGGTTCCAGCAAAAACACTCAACCCTTCATCAACTTGTGGTCGTCACGGAGAAGATAAGAAAGGCCATGGAATCAAAACAATTAACAGGAGGCATCTTCTTTGACATCTCCAAGGCATTTGACAAAGTTTGGCACGAGGCCCTTTTGTATAAAATGGTAAAAAAGAACCTACCTGGAGACATCATCCGAATGACAAAAAGCTTCCTTTGTGACAGAAACTTTAGAGTAAAAGTCAAAGATGTCCTGTCAACCCCAAGGAAAATTCGAGCAGGAGTCCCTCAAGGGTCAGTCATCGGCCCCACCTTCTTCAATATTTTTATTGATGACTACCCTTGCCCCGAAGGAATGTCCCTGCATCTATACGCAGACGACGCCGCAACTCTAGTCTCAGCCTACAACTTCGATACCATCTATCTCAAACTTCAAGAAGCACTGGCATTCGTTAATATTTGGTGCGACAAATGGCGGGTTGAATTGAACCCACAAAAAACCGAAGCTGTACTCTTCTCAGACAAAAGACTAAAAGTGAAGAAGCCCCTAGAAGATCTAGGCTTCTGATGAATCCATAAAATGGAAGGACAGCGTCCGCTACCTGGGCGTCATCCTTGATCAACACCTGACCTTCCGAGAACACGTGCAAAACCGAATAAACCTCGCAAAAGCAGCCCAGCACCGACTAGCACTATTTTTAGGGAGCAAGAGCAAACTCTCCCTACACTGCAAACGTACCATGTTCCAGTCTATTATAAGACCAATCCTAACCTACGGCCACCCAGTCTTCATAACCGCAAACAAAACTACACTGAAAAAATTCGAAAGTTTCGAAAACCAGGTATTAAAGAAAATAATAGGTGCCCCATGGTTTGTCAGAAGCAGTATCATCAGAAAGGACCTCAATCTAGAAAATATAAATGATTTCATAATAAAACAAGCTTTCAACTTTTACGATAAATCTGAAAATCTCGAAAATATTACATTCAGAGAAGCCTGTAACTACAAACAAGAACTGAAGAGAAGGAAACCAAAGCCAAGGCAACTCCTATATCGATTGAGAACAAATGTAGAAAAATTGAAAAATCTTAAGAAAAAACACGTTAAAAAAAAAATAATAAAAAATAAAAAATAACAGAACATATTAGAAAAGAGAACACACCGATTTAAAGACCGCGCGCCAGGCCCTAACCTTGTAGAGATGTGAATACCCTGTCAATGTGAAGAACGTGTACATATAATTCATTGTTAATATCATAAGCTAGGTTGTTCTTTTTGAGCGACACCTAATAAAGTTATTTTTGAACTGGAACTGGAATCCGTGATAGGAATATAAAAGTCGGTGAACGAGTGGGTAACCCCCTCGATTCCCGGCAGTCATGAACCGGGATTGAAACCCGCGTTAAAATTTGTTTAATATGTGAATAACCTTCACATATTATTCATTGTTCAATTATCATGAACTAGGTTGCTCTTGCTGAGCGGTACCTATTTATGTGAATATGTCAATTTGAACCATCCGTGATAGGAAAAAAAAGTCGGTGGAAGAGTGGGTAACACCCTCGGTTCCCGACAGTCATGACCCGGGATTGAATCCCGCGTTTAAATTTTGTTTAATATGTGAATAACCTTCACATATTATTCAATGTTCAATTATCATGAACTAGGTTGCTCTTGCTGAGCGGTACCTATTTATGTGAATTTGAACCAATCCGTGATAGGCCGCAACTCTAGTCTCAGCCTTCAACTTCGATACCATCTATCTCAAACTTCAAGAAGCACTGGTATTCGTTAATATTTGGTGCGACAAATGGCGGGTTGAATTGAACCCACAAAAAACCGAAGCTGTACTCTTCTCAGACAAAAGACTAAAAGTGAAGAAGCCCTTAGAAGATCTAGGCTTCCCTGATGAATCCATAAAATGGAAGGACAGCGTCCGCTACCTGGGCGTCATCCTTGATCAACACCTGACCTTCCTAGAACACGTGCAAAACCGAATAAACCTCGCAAAAGCAGCCCAGCACCGACTAGCACTATTTCTAGGGAGCAAGAGCAAACTATCCCTACACGGCAAACGTACCATATACACGTCTATTATAAGTCCAATCCTAACCTACGGCCACCCAGTCTTCATAACCGCAAACAAAACTACATTGAAAAAATTCGAAAGTTTCGAAAACCAGGTATTAAAGAAAATAATAGGTGCCCCATGGTTTGTCAGAAGTAGTATCATCAGAAAGGACCTCAATTTAGAAAATATAAATGATTTCATAATAAAACAAGCTTTCAACTTTTACGATAAATCTGAAAATCTCGAAAATATTACATTCAGAGAATCCTGTAACTACAAACAAGAACTGAAGAGAAGGAAACCAAGGCCAAGGCAACTTCTATATCGATTGAGAACAAATGTAGAAAAATGGAAAAATCTTAAGAAAAAAATCGTTAAAGAAAAAAAAATAAATAAAAATAACAGAACATATTAGAAAAGAGAACACACCGATTTAAAGACCGCGCGCCAGGCTCTAACCTTGTAGAGATGTGAATACCCTGTCAATGTGAAGGACGTGTACATATAATTCATTGGTAATATCATAAGCTAGGTTGCTCTTTTTTAGCGGCACCTAATAAAGTTATTTTTGAACTGGAACTGGAATCCGTGATAGGTGAATCCTGTTCTAGTGAATGTTCCGCAGAAACAAAGGAGAGAAGAGAACGAGCCATCGAAACCAAGAAATCATGGATAAAACCCAAGTTGCATCAGAAGCCACCAACACCAACTTCACAAACCCCAGATACCCGGAGGCACACGAAAATATTCTATCCGGAAATTGCCAGAATGCCCGAAAATGAAGAACGAAGAAGACTCCAAAGCTATGAAAAATTTCTGTAGCTCTATTGAAAGCACCTTCGCTGAGCTAATAAATTTCATCGACTTCTATGAAAGAGAACTAAAAGAAACTCGTTCAGAATTTGTTGAAAATACAAGCAAAGCTCCTTTGAAGCGCCCGAGAGTAACATCCCCAGAAGCCATAAAAGAATCACATGCCACGCAAAATATTGTCTGGTGTCCCAAACAGATTTCAAGAGTTCCCACAAACTCTAAACCAACATCAAAAAATAAGCAGCCAGGAAAACCACAAGCTAAAGAAAACATCGATATGGAAATCGAAGTCACTCCAAATAAGAACTCAAATCCTAAATAGAACCCTAAAAAATCGAACCCGCCCAACAAAGACACGGAAAACCCAGATAAAGGACCTAACAACCCTACCCCTAACCCAAAAATAAGAATACCACCGATCAAAATCAGTGGGGTAACTGAATGGTCTGGACTAAGTGAAGGACTCATTAACTGCACGCAGAAAAAACCTGAATTCTCCACATCTGGGCGCCACATAAACGTCCAGACTCATTCGGTGACGGACTACCGCACAGCAACCAGGTGGCTAGAAGAACGTCACTACACATTCCATTTTAAAATACTTGATGAAGAAAAGAACCTCAGAATTGTAGTCAGGGGCCTCGACTGCTGCATTACGATTCCTGAAATCCAAGAGGACTTAGAAAACAAGGGATTTTATATGACAAAAATTGTCAGACTACGCAGGGCGGGAACAGAGGAAGAGCTCCCACTAATCCAGGTTACTCTTCCCAAAACGCCTAAGAACAAAGATATCTACAACATAACGGATATCTGCGACATGAAGTGCCGAGTCGAGGCCTATAGGGCCCCCAAAGGTCCAGGCCAATGTCACAGATGTCAAAACTTTGGACATTCAAAGTTTGAATGCAGAGAAACCCCCAAATGTGTCAAGTGCGGAGAGAACCATTTCACCTCCGAATGCTCTAAACAAAAAGAAGTCCTACCAAAATGCGCTAACTGCCAGGGTCAGCACAGGCCAACTGGCGTGGCTGTCCACTCTACAAAAAAATAAATAAAGATATACCTAGTCAAAAGAACCCACTCCCTAATGCACAAAAAGAACCTTCCAAGGTACCCATCAATGCAAAAATCCCTCCAACCACAGGAAATAAGGAAAAAACCTGCGCAAACCAACCTAAAAGTATTCCCCTGAAAACCTCCAAGCAAAGCCCCATCGAGAGTGCTATCGAAAAGGCTCTCAGCGATCCAAAGATCATTGCCACCATAGTGAGGAACGTTCTCGCCACCATCGGTTCTCAATGAACGCTAAAGACAAAAAGAATAAACTCCGAATCATTCATTGGAGCGCATGTAGCCTTCGGAATAAAAGGCAACAATTCACTGAATTTTGAACGACCACGACATAGGCATAGCTCTAATTTCCGAAACCTGGCTCAAACCCTGTCACAGGATGAACATCCCCAACTACAACACCGTTCGGAATGACAGACTGTCTGGACAGGGCGGAGGCACAGCAATTTTCATCCATAAGAAATATTACTGTGTTCCCATCCAAAGCACTTGCCTGAATTTGGAAACCACAGGAATAACAATCAAAGACAAAAATGGAACAACAATGAACATATACTCCTGCTACAAGCCCCCAAACACGCCTCTTGACCCCAAAGGACATCTACAATATTTTCAAAACCAACACTCCAACAATCCTAGCCGGAGACCTCAACTGTAAGAACCCAACCTGGGGTTCATTCTCCACCAATACTAATGGCAAGATCCTACAAAAGGTTGTCGAATGCCTCAACCTGGATTTAAGCTACCCAGATGAACCGACACATGACTCACCACCCGACATCTTGGACATCGCAATCCACAAAAATCTGAGTCAGACCGTTCACTCAAAAGTCCTCCACGAGATGACGTCTGATCACCTTCCAGTCCTAATATTACAAGACTATAATATAACCCGCTCCGACACAACAATTAAAATCATCGACTGGGCCCTCTTTAAGTACCAAATGGAAAACACCCAACCCCCAGCGCACACCGCAGAAACTCCCAAAGAAATAATCGACTCCATAGCTTCCATTGAGGACCAAATCATTCAAAATCTACAAAGGTCCACAAAATATAAAGAACAAGACCTCGATAGAAAGTATCCAGCCCACATCAAAGAAAAATTACGAAAAACTAACAGACTAAGAAAAAAATGAAAGAGACCTGCGACCCCAACGACAAAAAACGTACATTTCCGCACGAAGAGAATCACAAAAACTTACTTGAGAACACGACAACACCAGCTGGGACACCTACATAGAAAACCTTGACGTCTCTGATCAGACAGTATGGAAGGCCATTAGACGCCTCACAGCCCCAAAGAAAGAAGAAATTATCGTGAAAACCAATAACAATCTGACACTAACAGCCGAGGAGGCAGCTGAAGCACTTGCTGACTATCTAATCCTCCTACCTCTTCATATTCGAACACATATCTGAACAAAAGAATCACCGCACACCTCCAAACAAATAACAAAACAGCTCTGGAACCCACTAACATTGGAGAAATCAAAGCAATAATTGACACCTTCCCTAAGAAAAAAGCCCCAGGTATCGACGGAATCACGAACGAAGCGCTAAAACTACTGCCCAACCACATTCTCGAATCACTAACCAGCACTTTTAACGCCTCATTGAAACTCGCACACTTCCCGAACAATTGGAAAACATCGATTATTCGTCCCATACTAAAACAAGGTAAATCAAAGTACGACCCAGCAAGTTATAGACCCATTTCCCTCCTACCTGTCACCTCCAAACTATTCGAAAGAATCATTTTAAGAAGAATAAAAAAGCACTCAGCGAAGAACATCCCCTCAGGCCCAAACAATTCGGGTTCCAGCAAAAACACTCAACCCTTCATCAACTTGTGGTCGTCACGGAGAAGATAAGAAAAGCCATGGAATCAAAACAATTAACAGGAGGCATCTTCTTTGATATCTCCAAGGCATTTGACAAAGTTTTGCACGAGGGCCTTTTGTATAAAATGGCAAAAAATAACCTACCTGGAGACATCATCCGAATGACAAAAGGTTTCCTTTGTGACAGAAATTTTAGAGTAAAAGTCAAAGATGTTTTGTCAACCCCACGGAAAATTCGTGCAGGAGTCCCTCAAGGGTCAGTCATCGGCCCCACCTTCTTCAATATTTTTATTGATGACTACCCTTGCCCCAAAGGAATGTCCCTACATCTATACGCAGACGACGCCGCAACTCTAGTCTCAGCCTTCAACTTCGATACCATCTATCTCAAACTTCAAGAAGCACTGGCATTCGTTAATATTTGGTGCGACGAATGGCGGGTTGAATTGAACCCACAAAAAACCGAAGCTGTACTCTTCTCAGACAAAAGACTAATAGTGAAGAAGCCCTTAGAAGATCTAGGCTTCCCTGATGAATCCATAAAATGGAAGGACAGCGTCCGCTACCTGGGCGTCATCCTTGATCAACACCTGACCTTCCAAGAACGCGTGTAAAACCGAATAAACCTGGCAAAAGCAGCCCAGCACCGATTAGCACTATTTTTAGGGAGCAAGAGCAAACTATCCCTACACTGCAAAAGTACATATACACGTCTATTTTAAGACCTTTCCTAACCTACGGCCACCCAGTCTTCATAAGCGCAAACAAAACTACACTGAAAAAATTCGAAAGTTTCGAAAACCAGGTATTAAAGAAAATAATAGGTGCCCCATGGTTTGTCAGAAGTAGTATCATCAGAAAGGGCCTCAATTTAGAAAATATAAATGATTTCATAATAAAACAAGCTTTCAACTTTTACGATAAATCTGAAAATCTCGAAACTATTACATTCAGAGAAGCCTGTAACTACAAACAAGAACTGAAGAGAAGGAAACCAAAGCCAAGGCAACTCCTATATCGATTGAGATCAAATGTAGAAAAATGGAGAAATCTTAAGAAAAAACACGTTGAAGAAAAAAAAAATTAAAAAATAAATAAATAAAAAAAAATAACAGAACATATTAGAAAAGAGAACACACCTTTTTAAAGACCGCGCGCCAGGCTCTAACCTTGTAGAGATGTGAATACCCCGTCAATGTGAAGAACGTGTACATATAATTCATTGTTAATATCATAAGCTAGGTTGCTCTTTTTGAGCGGTACCTAATAAAGTTATTTTTGAACTGGAAATCCGTGATACAAAAAAAAGGTCGGAAGATGAGAGGGTTACACGCTCGATTCCCGACAGTAATGAACCGGGATTAAATCCCGCGTTAAAATTTGTTTAATATGTGAATAACCTTCACATATTATTCATTGTTAAATTATCATGAACTAGGTTATTCTTGCTGAGCAGTTACTATTTATGTGAATTTGAACCAGGAATCCGTGATACAATATAAAAAGTCGGTGGATGAGAGGGTAACACGCTCGATTCCCGACAGTCATGAACCGGGATTAAATCCCGCGGTAAAATTTTTAATATGTGAATAACCTTCACATATTATTCATTGTTCAATTATCATGAACTAGGTTGCTCTTGCTGAGCGGTACCTATTTATGTGAATAAAAAAAATGATAATAAATTGAAAAAAAAAAAAATCTGTGATACGACAATACGACAATTCCCGACAATAAGTCGGTGGATGAGAGGGTAACATGCTCGATTCCCGACAGTCATGAACCGGGATTAAATCCCGCGTTAAAATTTGTTTAATATGTGAATAACCTTCCCATATTATTTACTGTTCAATTATCATGAACTAGGTTGCTCTTGCTGAGCGGTACCTATTTATGTGAATTTGAACCAGATCCGTGATACAACCCAAGCGGGAGAAGGCTCCAAAACGCAATCAACGTTATGGACCTAGATGTGAGCTACCCCGACGAACCTACTCATGACTCTCCTCCAGACATCATTGATATCGCCGTGCACAAAAACATCTCCCAAAGCGCATACTCTCAAGTCCTGCACGAACTAACCTCTGATCATCTCCCAGTACTACTTGTGCTACAGGATTTCAAAATCTCCTACTCAAATACAAAAATAAAAATTACAGATTGGGCCCTAATCAAGTACAAAATGGAAATCGCTGAACCTCCTGAACTGAGCCTAGACATATCTTCAAAAATAGACGAGGCCATTACACATATTAAAGAACAAATGGTGCAAAATTTGAAAGATTCAATAAAATATAAGGCCCCGGAACTAGAACGAAGATATACACCTCACATTAAAGAAAAAATACAATCCACCAACAGACTAAGAAAAAAAATGAAAAAACCTGCGATCCCCGAGATAAATCAGCCTAAATGACGGCTCGGAGAGAATCACAGAAACTTACAAGAGAGCACGATAACACCAGCTGGGACCACTTTATCGAAAACGTGAAAGTCACGGACCAAACCATATGGAAAGCCATCAAACGATTATCTAACTCTGAAAAACAAGAAATAACACTGAAGACAAACAATGGGCAGACACTAACCACAGAAGAAGCAGATGAATCATTTGCCAACAACTATGAAAAACAGTTCGCCCCCAATCCCTATACATCCCACTCCAAACCTACTCGTACATACATCAAACGTGTGAATTCATACATGAAAAAAAATAAAGAAACAGGACTAGAACCAACAAACATTGGTGAAATAAAAGCGATTATTGAATATCTACCAAATAATAAAGCTCCCGGAATCGAAGAATTGCCTAATGAAGCTCTCAAACTGCTCCCTAATCATATACTAGCATCAATAACCGAAATATTTAACGCCTCACTGCAGCTTGCCCACTTCCCTGACAGATGGAAAACTTATCTGTCCCATACTTAAAAAAGGAAAATCCATGCATGAACCAACAAGCTACAGGCCCATTTCGCTGTTACCTGCCATCTCAAAACTATTCGAGAGAATTGTTTTAAGAAGACTCAGAAAATCCTTAGAAGAAAAGAATCCACTCAGACCTGAACAATTTTGCTACCAAGCCAAGCACTCAACATTGCACCAGCTAGTTGTTGTCACTGGAAAAATAAGAAAATCCATGGACCTAGGCCAAATAACAGGTGCCGTATTCTTCGATATTGCCAAAGCATTCGATATAGTCTGGTACGAAGCCCTTCTCTACAAAATGTGCAAAAAGCACCTTCCTGGAGACATCATAAAAATAACGCAAAACTTCTTAACAAATAGAACATTCAAGGAACGAGTCAAAGACGAACTTTCAACAGCTAGGAACATTCTTGCCGGGGTCCCCCAAGGATCAGTCACGGGACCAACCTTATTTGACATATATATAGATGACTTCCCTTGTATTGAAGACACCTCTTTACACCTATTTGCCGATGATACCGCCATTTTGGCCTCGACATATGACTTCGACAGACTCCACATGAAACTACAAGAGGCCTGCATCTTTTCCACGCTCTGGTGTAAAGAATGGCAAGTCACAATGAACCCCCAAAAAAGTGAAGCAATAATTTTCTCCAGAAAAAAAAAAGACAAAATTAAGAAACCTTTAGACGAACCTTTTGTCTTCGAAGACAATATTAAATGGAAAGAGAACATCCGATACCTAGGGATGACCCTAGACGAGCACCTAACCTTCAAAAAACACATCGAAAACAGAATTAATTTGGCGAAAGCTGCCCAACACCGATTATCCCTACTTCTAGGACCGAAAAGCAAATTATACCTTCATTGCAAAAGAACCATTTACACATCAATAATAAGACCAATACTCATATATGGCCACCCCATTTTTATGACAGCACATAAGACCATCCTTAAAAAGCTAGAAGTATTCGAAAATAAAATGATCAGAAAAATCATGTCTCCACCCTGGTTCATTCGGAACACAATCCTCAGGAACGATCTAAATATCGAAAACATCAATGACTACATTATTAGACAATCATTTAAATTCTACGAAAAATCCGAAAAATTAGAAAACCCCACCTTTAAGGAAGCCACAAACTACAAATGCGGAAAAAGTAAAAAAATAAATTTAAAACCTAGACAAATTCTCCATCAATTAAGCCAGAATGACGAACCGTGGAAAAAAAGGAAAAACAAACCCACCTTGAATATCAAACAAGCCAGAAAAAAAACTTATCAAGAAAAATATCCCCAAGGACCTGAGGACCCAACGACATCATTATAAATTATAATTGTAAATGAACCCCTGTGCATAACCACCCCCCTCAGTTAATTGTAAATATGATGATCTAGGTTGCTCTTTTTGAGCGGCACCTAATAAAGTTATTTGGAACTTGAACTTGATCCGTGATACAAAAACGAAAAAGTCGATGGATGAGAGGGTAACACGCTCGATTCCCGACAGTCATGAACCGGGATTAAATCCCGCGTTAAAATTTGTATAATATGTGAATAACCCCCCTTCACATATTATTCATTGTTCAATAATAATGAACTAGGTTGCTCTTGCTGAGCGGTACCTATTTATGTGATTTGAACCAGATCAGATCCGTGATGTGTAAAATAGGTAAATGCAAATTAAAACATGTAGCAAAAAAAATAATAATAATATTTCAGATCCGGTTTGCTGGAATCCTCTCGGCTATTTAAATTTCGAATATAATAAATTGCGAATTTTTTAATTCAACTTTCTCTCAGTATTGATTATATTTATTTTAATTCATTTGAAAAATATTTATCTATCTCTGATAATTTATGTTGTGTTGTAATTAGACGTATTCTTCTGTTCGGCCAACAACAAATGTCCAATTTATATACATATATATTTTTACATAATGAGGATTTATAGAATGCAAATAATCTTCATCTATTTACATCAACAACTAATCTCCCCCCTTAATAATACTTCATTCGGTCTGAGGGTTTCCTGGCTCTTTGAGGTCTAGGACTGTGGACGGGCACTTTCAAAGCGGCAGTTTCCGATTTAAGACTGCAGGAGGGCACTTGCATAGCAGCAGTCTCTGGTCTAGGAATGCAAGAGGGCACGCGCACAGCAACAGGCTCCTCTTCACTTTCTTTCTGACTTCCACCTACAGGCTTCTCTCCTGATGTTCGAGGAAGTATCAAATTTCTTGACTCCACTTTTTTATTTCTCACAGGTCGCAATTGATTGATATGCCTCTTATACACGAGGCCCTCGCAACCTATAAGGTAGTGACGGCAGCTAAATAATTTCAAAATGGTACCTTTTTTCCATTTAGGTCCAGTTGCATAGTTGCAGAAATAAACCTCGAAACCTGTAGTAAACTGCTCCTGCCTTCTTACGGCATCATGCCGGATTTCCCTTCGTTGGTGTTAAATTCGAGAATCTTGATCTTAAACGTATCTTCTTTAGAAGTACCGCGGGGGATTCCTTTATTACAGTTTGCCCATAAATTTCATTTACCTAAACAGCTCTTCATTTTAAAGGTAAGGCCATAGCAGCTATAGGAGCAGTATGGAAGATTCTTATGAAATCCAAGTTAAATTCTTTTCACTCAACAATGAAGCTGCTCGATACCATAGTTATAACAACTCTACTATATACTTCTCCAATCTGGTCAGATTAACAAGAGTTAATATTAAATAAAATCCAAGATACCTTTCTGAGACAATATCTAAATCTCCCAAATTATACTCAAGGATATATTTTAAGGATAGAAACAAGAAGAACATCCCTCGCAGTGATAGCAAAAAAAAATATCGTTAAAATTCTGGCTAAGAATGCTAAAAATGGACACTACGAGATTACCTTCAATCTGTTTGGCTCACTTGTTGGATGTTTATACCTCTATAAGACAAAATATTGGATTTACAAAGAGTTTAACAAATACATTAAATGACACCGGTTTCTCATGGCTTATCGGATGCTCGATCCCAATTTAGTGCAAAGTTATATTCCTTTGATTATTAGGACAATGTCAGATCAATCGATACAAGAAGACCAATCAACAATAAGAAATTCAAAACTTTATCAACATTATAAAAATTTCCATGCCTCAATAGAAACAGAATTTTACCTAACCGATGATTTCCCTTTACCAGTCAAACGATGCATAGCTCAATCGAGAATACTATTTACTGTCTTAAAAAAACACGTTCTGACATTTGAGGCCAAAAACCTAATATGTACACTGTGTGAAAAGGAAGTTACTGAAGAACTCCCCCATTACCTGCTTAATTGTACAGCCCTTGATTTAGAAAGGAAGGCCCTATATCAACAAATTAAATTTACCAACATTTCACCCTACGTATTGCTTTCAAAAATATCAGAAAACAAATCTAAGGCAATAGCTTACTATATTTTTTTAGGTCATCATTATGTAAGGACGAGTCAACAATTATATGACTTTGAGACGAAGAGTTAAGCTAGTTCAATTGCTATCTTACCATCTATGTAAATAACACAAGATGGTTAATACCTTACCCAATTGGGAGAATCTGTATGAGGCAAGTCTTTAAAAAAGGCTTTTGTGTGTGTGTTTATTGCAGTTTGGGGGAATGCTCTATGAGCAAATAAGAATCTTTGTAGATTCTTCTCCAAATCATTCTTCCCATTATTGTTTCTCAAAGAGTTTTAAACTCTCTTACATATCTCTCAGCTAAACCATTTGTACTAGGATTATACGGACTGGTCTTAAGTGTGCCATATAGCATTCATTTTGGTAAATTGCTCGAATTCACCTGAGACAAACTGTCTTCCGTTATCTGTAACCAAAAATTCGGGCAATCCAAAACTGGCGAAATTTTCTCTAAGATGACTTATATTCGTTTTGCTGGTAATATCTTTGAGGATAAAAATCTATCCACTTTGAGTATGTGTTCACGAGAACCAAAAACATTCTTCCCATGAACGGACCCGCTAGATCAATATGAAATCGATACCACGGTTTTTCGGGCCAAGTCCATTCCGAGATGGTAGCCTGGGGCATGCTCGCCGATTCTTGGCATACTCTACATTCTCTAGTTAACTCCTCGGTGTTACTGTCTATGCCTGGTCACCAGAAAATACCGTCTGGTAATCATCTTCATTTTAACAATCCCCATGTGCATTTAATGCAAGTCATTTGAAATTAAAGATATTAATTTTGGGGGAATTACCATTCTTTCACGCCATTGAAGACAACCAAACTCCAAACTTAATTCCTCTTTGATCTTATAATAAGGAGCTAGTGGATTTTCCCTCTGTACCCTTGTGAATTTCCACACGCACACAGTTGCCTTCTCTAACATTCCTTAATACCATAGATAGTATTTTATCTCGGGACGTCTCATGTGCTACCTCCCTAAGAAGAGAACAGTACCTCATTCAACTTCCTGAGAAGAAGTACCTGGTCTTCATCAAGATGCTCCCTGACACACGATTCTAAAGGAAGACGCGACAATGCGTCAACATTGGAATTACCACTAGAGTTTCGAAATTCAACAGTATAATTAAATGCAGCTAATTTTAAGGACCATCTTTTAATTCTGGATGCTGCACATATGGGAATTGGTTTCTGAGGTGAAAATATATGCATTAAGGGTCGATTGTCTGTGATCAAAACAAATTTTCGTCCAAGTAAGTATTGTCTGAATTTCTCAACGCCTTAAATTATGCTTAACGCTTCCTTTACTAGTTGGGAGTACCGTTTTTTCGCTTCAGTTAATGTTCTAGAAAAAAAAGCTATAGGGCATTCTTCCTTTCTATCATTTCTATGACTCAGAATTACGCCTAGTCCATAGCTCGATGCGTCACAAGCCAGAACCAATTATTTGTTTGCATCGTAATGTGCCGAATCAGACTTATCAGTTAATAATGATTTACATTTTCAAATAACATTCGATGTTCTTTCGTACAATTCCATCTGCAATTTATTTTCGAAAGTTGATAGAATGCCGCTAAAATGTTCGCTATATTCCTTATGAATCTAGAATAATATTTTTTTTTAAGAGTCCTATGAAAGATCTCAATTGCGAAACATTTTCAGGTTCAGTCGCCCCTAATACTGCTTTAATTTTATTTTTTAAGGGATGCAGTCCATATTTATCAATTATATATTGTTGCACCAAGTTGAAGCTTTGCAGGGTCTTCGACCTTGGTTTCTTCCTTCTTGGTGTTATACACATTTCCCGAGCGGGTTTCCATATTAAAAGTAAATAAATAAAATAAAATAAAAATAATAAATTACCTTTTAAAGTTACTGTTTTTATTTATTCTTGCCTTCCTCGTAGGTTGC
>CP092886.1:88606066-88655580 GCA_030710605.1 Cordylochernes scorpioides | reverse complement strand
GATCCGCAGTCTTCGTCTAGGTCCTCTTCCGCTCCAATAAGCTATCCTTCCTTCCTTATATATATAAAAATGAAATGCGAAATCGATGTTTGTTATCGCATCACGCAAAATCTACTGACTCAATCATTATGGAATTTCGCATGTAGGTAGCTGAAGATTTCGTTTAACATATAGGCTATTCAAAAAACTAAAAAAGTTAATGTGCTTTTTTTAAAAAATAAAAAAAAACAAAAAGCGTTAGTTCCAGTCTTTTACCGCTAGGGCGCAGCACTGGTCGCGACGATAAATGAATTTGATTTTTTTAAAGCATCGGTGGTTCAGTGGTAGAATGCTCGCCTGCCACGCGGGCGGCCAGGGTTCGATTCCCGGCCGATGCATTTTTTTAAAACAATTTTTAAAACTCATTCATATTATATTATATCTTCTATATAAATGGAAATTTCATAAGTGGTGTTCGCTAAAAACTTTAGTTACAATGCATCAATTTCGACCAAATTTTCAACATTTATGTAAAACGAGATGGAGCAGGTTTTGCCTAACATCAAAATATTTTTCCTAACTTTGAAACACATAACTTTGCTGTTATCGATAAAATACAAGAAAATTCAACAGAGTTAATTTTATTTATATATAAATACAAAAAAAAATTCAGCAATTCATTCAACTTAATCTAAAAAAATATTCAAAACAAGCAATTTTAAGAGAACACCATATGTAAAACAGTCGGCCAAGAAAACAACAACGATATTACATCTTTCTCACATATTCACCCACAATCTTGATTAATAATTAAAACTAATCTTTAGCATTGTTTATTATACTTCATAATATATAATATTCGTTAAGCAAACTTTCGCTCGGATAAAACCCGGGCGAAGCCGGGTACACATCCGCTAGTAATCTATAAAAATGAAATCCAAAATCGATGTTTGTTATCGCATTGCGCAAAATCTACAGAATCAATCATTATGAAATTTCGCATGTAGGTAGCTGAAGATTTCGTTTAACATATAGGCTATTCAAAAAACTAAAAAAGTTAATGTGCTTTTTTTTAAATATAAAACCAAAAAGCGTTAGTTCCAGCCTTTTACCGCTTGTCGCGACGATAAATAAATTTGATTGGTTAATAATTTGCACGTGGTTTTTTTACACGATGAATGTTAATTTGTTTACAAGATGAATGTTTTTAAAAGGTAAGATTATCCATCTGGTTCAAATCACATAAATAGGTACCGCTTAGCAAGAGCAACCTAGTTCATGATAATTGAACAATGAATAATATGTGAAGGTTATTCACATATTAAACAATTTTAACGCGGGATTTAATCCCGGTTCATGACTGTCGGGAATCGAGCGTGTTACCCTCTTATCCACCGACTTTTATGTTAAGATTATCCAATCGCCGTGAAACTTTAGGAAGTTATTTACTATACTACTGGGAAGGTTTCTGGTTTGAATTTGATTTGGAATAAATATTCTTTGCAATTTTATTTGCAAATTTTCTACTTTCACTCGCAAGCAGCGCCTCTAACGGCATCTGGTGAAATTATATTTATAAATTGTAACAATGTTAAAATGTGTTCCAAGTATAATAAATTTAATTTGAGAATTTATTAATATAATATTCCAATGACATAATAAAACTTGGCATTTTAATCTATATATATATATAAAAATGAATTTATGTCTGTCCTTTATGCCTGACCAAACCACTCATTGGAACGCCATGAAACTTTGGGAAGTTATTTATTATAGTACTGGGAAGGTTTCTAGCAAATAAAATTTTTGAAATAACTTTTCACCTAAAAATAATTAAGATAAATATTCTAATTTATCTGTTATAATTCAACAATCTGCTCTAAATATTATCATGATGATACGATGATTTTGTAATGTAGAAAATTAGGAAAGACAAAATTCAGGATGACACGGCAATTTATTTGAGACAAGAATAATGAATCAATTCCAAGGCAAGATAATATTCCTTTAACTTCCAATTACCGATGGAATCAATTGATATTGATTTTATTCAACTTATCGAGTATTTTTCAAGGGACCGGGAAAAATGTTCACTTTATCGAGAGATTCGTTAGACAAACCTTTACTCGGGTAAAACCCGGGCGAAGCCGGGTACGTCCGCTAGTATAGATATATGTACAATAAATATTACAAAAGGAGTGAAACTATAAAAAGGAATGATGTTAATCTAAATATTCTGTTTTAAATAAATATTAAATATCATAGAATATTTTGAATAAATGTAAGGCGCATTAAAATTGATGTAACACTTCCCCCTCTCCAGAGGTTGTCACGTCCTCGTGAATGACCTCATCCATTCTCTCATAATAAGGCTTGATTCTTGAAACATGAACTATCAGAGGGTCTTGGCCCGGATTATCTTTCGGTTCTATTAGATAATTGACGCTAGACATCTTTTTTAATATTCTATATGGACCAAAATATTTTCTCAGAAGTTTCTCACACTTTCCTATTTTCCTAATTGGTGTCCAAACTGCTACTAATTCTCCTGGTTCGTAGCTTCTTTCCACGTGTTTCTTGTCATAGTTCTTTTTCATTCTCTCTTGAGTCTTTATTGTGTTGTTAATAACTAATTTTCTTGTTCTGTCTATTTTGTCTAAGTGATGTTTTATGTATTAATCATAATCATCCTTGTCAATGTCCACCGAGATATTCCTGTCGTCCAAAAGAGATGTGGGTTCTCTTCCAAACATTAGGAAAAAGGGAGAATATCCTGTGGTTTTCTGAATTGTAGTATTGTAAGCGTGAGTGATGAACGGGAGTATTTCGTCCCAATTCTTCTGATCAGTGTTCACATACATACTGAGCATATTGATCAATGTTCTATTTAACCGTTCTGTCAATCCATTAGTCTGGGGATGATAGCTCGTTGTGAAGAAATGTTTAATCTTGCACATTTTCATCACCTCTTCCATTAAATTACTGGTAAATTGAGAGCCCCTGTCACTAATAAGATAATCTGGGGCTCCGTGCCGGAGAAAAATATCCTCTACTAGAAATTTAGAAACTTCTTTCACTGTTGCTTCCGAGACTGCTTTTGTTTCTGCATATCTAGTGTAGTAGTCCGTCAGCACGATTATCCATTTTTCCTGTTTTTCGTAGATGGCAATGGACCAACAAAGTCAATTCCAATTCTTTCGAAAGGAAAGTTGGCTGGGGGAATGGGCTCTAGTAGTCCAGAAGGTAATTGGTTTGAGTCTTTTCTACTTTGGCAAAGGTGACACGGCTTAACGAATTCTGAGACATCCTTTAGCATGGATGGCCAAAGGTATTTACTCTTTATTCGGTACATGGTTCTGGCGACACCCAGATAGCCATTCGACATATGATTGTGATATTCTTTCATAATTTCTCTCTTTTTCTTCTCTGGAATCACAAGCAACCACGCCCTGCCTTCAGGGTTCGGGGTTTTCTTAAAGAGGCATCCATCTTCTACTTTAAAGTGTTGCGCAATTGATCGCCTGCTTCCATTAAGGTTTTTCTTAACACTTTCGATAAACCTATCCTCTTCGTCTGTTATTTGATTTTGAAATAGCCTTTCAGAATCCTCATCCCAATTAGTTTCTGGTAAGGGTCCCCTAGATAAGCCATTGGCGTCCAGATGCTTCTTTCCTGATTTATGTATTATATCGAAGTCATATTCTTGAATTTTTAATGCCCATCTTGCCAATCGACCTGTTGGATCCTTCAAGTTTTTGAGCCAGCATAAGGCGTGATGGTCTGTTACTATTTTAAAGTGTCTTCCATAAAGGTAGGGCCGTAATTTTGACATTGACCAAACAACGGCCAGACATTCTTTTGCAGTTGTTGAATAATTTTGCTCCGCTTTACTTAGGGTACGACTCAAATATGAGATCACCTTCTCTTCACCACCGATGTCTTGGACAAGTGTTGCACCTATGCCGATGTTGGACGCATCAGTATGAACATAAGTAGGCGCATTTGGATTGAAGTGACCTAAAATTGGGGGACTTAATAGTGCTGTTTTTAGGGTTTGAAACGCTTCCTCTTGTCTTTCTGTTCAGGTAAAGGATACACCTTTTTTATAAGGTTGGTCAAAGGGTCAGCAATTTTTGAGAAATCTTTGATAAATTTTCTATAATATGAACACATTCCCAAAAAGGATTGTACTTCTTTGACCTTTCTGGGCCGAGGAAAATTTCTGACAGCTTTGATGTTATGTTTAGCGGGTTTTATACCATGTTTGCTCGTTATATAGCCGAGAATCTCCAATTCTTCAAAAGCAAATCGGCATTTTTTGTCGTTTAACCTTAAATTAGATTCACGAAAACATCTAAAAACAGCTTCAAGTCTTTTGAGGTGCGTTGGAAAATCCGGGCTTTATATGATAACATCATCCAGATAATACAAACAAATTTGCCATCTCAGATTTCCAAGCATATTCTCAATATTTCTCTCAAAGGTAGCAGGCGCGTTACAAAGTCCAAAAGGCATCACGTTGAATTCATATAATCCATGCGCTGTAGTGAAAGCTGTTTTCTCTTTGTCTCTTTCTTCGACTTCAACTTGCCAATATCCAGATCTGAGGTCTATTGCTGAGAAGTATGAAGATCCTTGGAGAGTATCCAAAACTTCGTCTATTCTAGGGATCGGATAGACATCTTTTACTGTCACATTATTCAGTTTTCTGTAGTCCACACAAAATCTGTATTTACCATCTCGCTTCTTGACCAATATTACTGGAAAAGACCAGGGGCTAGAAGATGGCCTAATTATGCCTTCTGTAAGCATCTCGTCAATTTGCTCTTTTATAATATCTCGTTCTTTAGCACTTACCCGATAAGGCTTGTGTTAAATTGGCTTCGCGTCTTCTGTGTCTATCCGATGTTTTGCCAAATTGGTTCTCCCTAATCTCGACGAAAACAGATCTCCATACCTTTCTAAAACTTGTTTTAACTCCTTCTGTTCCTTTGGTGAAAGATTTTCGTTTATTTGGAATCTAGGTTCTTCGTTCGCTTCTACCTCTCTTTTTCGATTCACATTTATTTTCGCTGGACTACTTCCAAAAGCCAAAGTTTGGTTTTTCATTATTTTTAACGGTCGAGATACGGATTAGTTATCCAGATATGTGTTTCCCTATTTATAACATTGATCAAGCTTCTTGCTAGACGAAGTCCATTTGTTTGAAACATTTTGCTGCTCTCCTCGATAATACACTGCGTGACATTGAAAATGGAACACCAAGAAATAGTGGCCAGAAAGTGATGAAACTCGGCAGACAGAGAAAGACAGAGACGAACAATAAGTGATCTTTATTTCAAAATGATAGTCATAATACAGAGCGAGAACGGCGTCGGCTTAGTAGCAAGTAGGACCACCGCGGACGGCGATGCACGCAGCAACACGTCTAGGTAGAGAGTCAATCAGAGTACGGATGGCGTCCTGAGGGATGGCTCTCCATTCCCTCTCAACCATTTGCCACAGTTCGTCTTCTGAACGCGGCTGTGGCAAGGCATGCAAACGGCGTCCAATGATGTCCCAGACGTGCTCGATTGGTGAGAGATCAGGAGAGTACGGTGGCCAGGGAAGCATCTGTACATCTTGCAAAGCTTGTTGGCTAATGCGAGCAGTGTGAGGTCGGGCGTTATCCTGCTGATAAAGGGCATTGGGTACCCCCTGAAGGTAGGGGAGTGTCACCGGTCGCAGCACATCATCAACGTATCGTTGGGCCGTCATAGTGCCCTGAATACGAAGTAAAGGTGACCTGGAATCATACGCGATTGCGCCCCAAACCATGATTCCACGTTGTCGCACGGTAGGGCGTTTCACAATTGCTGCCGGATTGGACCTTTCTCCACGTCGACGCCACACGCGTACACGGCGACTATCACTGGACAAGCAGAAACGCGACTCATCTGAGAACACGACCCTGTGCCATTCCGTCATCCACGTCGATCTAGCCCGGCACCATTCCAAACGTTGGCGCCTATTCGGTGGGGTCAATGGCAGTCCTCTTAGCGGACGGCATGAGTGCAAGCCATTAGCAACCAATCGACGGGAAATGGTTCTGGTCGAGATGGAATGATCTAGGGTGTCTTGCACATGTTGCAGGATGGCGGTACAAGTGGCTTGTGGGGCCGCCACTGCTTGTCGAAGGATACGCCGATCCACACGTGCTGACGTCACTCTGGTTGCACCGACATTTCTATAAATTGCCACATTTCCTTGTTCCAACCATCTTCTCCACAGTCGGTGCACCGTGGACGCACCAAAGTGTGTATCAGCTGCGATTTGACGTATGGACCAACCTGCCCTTTTCAGTCCGATCACCATGCCCCTCGTAAAAGCGTCTGTCTGCTTGAACTGCCTCCGTTTACGATGACCTGGCATTCTCTGTTATTACACGTGTCTTTTGACACAAGAACAAAATTTATACAATGATTTTCCTTGAAGAAATAACGACACGAATACTGTCCTTTCGGCAAGTTCCTTCCCTTATATCTTACTCCATGTGCGCACGAGAGCTGCGCATTTTACATCATTTGCATAACTTGGTTAGGCGCGTCTACCCTGAAATTTGCATAATTTTCTGGCCACTATTTCTTGGTGTTCCATTTTCAATGTCACGCAGTGTATATTCCCCATCCTCTGTTTCTACCAATGCCTTGATCAATTTAATGGATAGTCCAATTTTTTTCTATCGGACCTGCACAAATTTTTGCGAGTTTACTTATACCATGGCCTGTATCGAGGTCCGTTCTGAGGTCGTCCACTGAGAGGTCAGCACCTGTATCAACCAAAGCTTCAAAAGTCCCTATCTTGTCCACATTAATTTTTAATTTGTATTTAGGGTCCAACTTCTTGATTCCGTTTATGGTCGACTTGCTTTGATTGACAGATTCAGGCGCGACGCTTAATTCAAATCTTCCAACACGGAATATCTATTCCGGGTAGGAATATTTGTCTGTGTGCTATGACATACATCAGCATGAAGCCGAGGTCCTGATTTCTCTGTAATTTCATTCATTTGGCATTTCTCTTCGACCTTCTCTTGGGTATCTGTTGGATCCTCTTCTAGGATTATTATAAACTTGACCCTACAATAACGGGCCACGTGCCCTGGCTTGTTACACTTGAAGCAGATTGGTCTTCCATCTTCCGTCCTATTTTTGCTAACTTCTTGACTTTTATTGTAGGTGTTTCTCTGAAGGTTTGGTTTCGGCACAAAGTTAGGATTATAAGGACGTCTAGGGGTAGAGGGCTGGGGATAGTTGTTTCGATACTGTCTGGGAGTAGGAGGGGAGTCGTTCTTGTAATCATTGGAAACATGGGCTTGGGGCCTGGAAGTGGTCTGGTAGTTTCGTGCGGCAGTCGGCGGCACGTACCTCGATTGTTGTTGGGGTCTAGAATAGCCACAATAGCCACACGACAAGAAGGTCATCGTTCGTTTTAGGAGGGTTTAGGTAGAGCGCGAATGAGTACTATTTTTTCAGTCCTCCAATAACATGTTCAATTTTTGTTTCTTCTTCCATTGCGGGGTCAACCTTGTTGCCCAACTCTAGAATGTCTTCCGCAAACCTGATTGCTGGTTCATTCCAGTGTTGCATTCTGTTGAGCTTCATTCTAAGTTCTTCTTTATTCGTGTCCAAAGAGAAATCCTGAATGAGGCGGATTTTACTATTTTCCCAGCTCGTGAAACTAGCTTTGTGTAAATTCAACCAGGTTTTAGCGCTTCCCGTCATGTTCATGGCGGCATAACGGGCAATTATGTAGTCTGCCCAATGGTAGAGGAAACCAATCTCTTCGAGGGATTCTATCCATGGGCGAGGGTCTTCTGTCCCGTCATATTTCGGAATTTCTATATTGGGGTTCAAAGCAACTGGTTCGAAACCAGCATCTCTACCAATTGTTGCACCAAGTTGAAGCTTTGCAGGGTCGTCGACCTTGGTTTCTTCCTACTTGGTGTTATACACATTTCCCGAGCGGGTTTCCATATTAAAAGTAAATAAATAAAATTAAATAAAAATAAATTACCTTTTAAAGTTATTGTGTTTATTTATTCTTGCCTTCCTCGTAGGTTGCGATCCGCAGTCTTCGTCTAGGTCAAGCATGTCAAACTCGCGGCCCGCGGGCCTTATGCGGCCCACAACGAATAAATTTGCGGTCCACCAGAAAATATATTTTAATAATTTTTTATAAATAAAAAAATAATAATAAAAATTTGTAGCCTAATTTTTAAAAATTGTATTTATACATAATTTATTTATTAATAACGAACCACTGGTCGCCATACATAAGTCGTAAGTTTTGATAATATTATACCTACATACATAACGTATGTACATCGCCATAATTATTGTGTGCCTTAAAGTTTAAAGAAAATATTTTTTCGGAGTACTAGAAAAAATTGTTTTTTTAAGTCACGTTCAATAATTTGTGCAGTTATTCTGTATCTGGTAAGTTGAAAAATATTATTATTATTTTTTTTAAATATCAAATAAAACGTTTTATTATTTTGTGTTAGCGATTACTATTTTTTTTTGCAGACCTTTGTATTCAATATGTCTACATCAAAACCAAGTGGCAGTAAAACTAAACGAAAAATTGCTGACGAACATAGGAATTTTCAAGAAAAGTGGGAATTAGAGTATTTTTGCTCTGAAGTAAAAGATAAAATCATCTGCTTGATATGTAATAATGCTATTAATGTACCAAAATTATATAACATTAAACGTCATTATGAACAACATAAATCGAAATATGATGCCTACGAAGGTTAAATGAGACAAGAAAAGTTAAAAGAGTTCAAGTTGGGAATGAAAAAAACAACAGTTTATGTTTACTAAAGTATCACAAGAGAGTGAAGCGGCGGTGCATGCAAGCTACGTTTTATCGGAGATGATAGCTAAACACTCAAAACCTTTTACTGAAGGTGATTTCATCAAGGAATGTTCAATTAAAGCTGCAGAGATTGTTTGTGCTGGAAGTATGAAGACGTTTCAAGCAATATCTTTGTCTCGAAATGCCGTTGTGGAAAGAGTTACTGATATGGCCAGAAATTTGAATGATCAGATAAAAGAAAAATCATCCTGTTTCGAAGCATTTTCCATTGCCTGTGATGAGAGTACGGACATTGGGGGCATTGCTCAGAAGATTTACCATGAAATAGGAAAGATGGTAGCAGAAAAGAGATGCCAAATATCAGGGAGAAAATATTAACTTTACTCTTTTTTTTCTTATTAGTATTTTTTAAAATAAACCTACATAAATGTTACTATAAAAATTTAATTACTTGTTTTCTTTTTTTGCGGCCCACATAATCTTATTACTTTTTTATTTGGCCCGTGTTAGGATTTGAGTTTGACATGCTTGGTCTAGGTCCTCTTCCGCTCCAATAAGCAATAAGAGAAATTATGGTTTTACGGGCTACTAACCAAAGGTTATGATTTTTGAGCCCAAGCGCGATGTCAGGTGGCAAGGGACCCTAGGATCTGGCGGCAGGAGATGTGTCGCAGGGGTAGTGGAAACGTTGGGCAAGCAGGGGAACAGCGCCAAGGTGCAGTGAGGCAGGAGCATTGAATTGGCCAGGAATCTAGTAGAAGTGGCAGATGGAATTGGAGGCAGTCCTTGGAGCCTAGAACTTGAGGGCCCTAGACTTCAGGATGGGGCAGCTTGAGGCTCTCGCCTCGTGCTTGTCAGGAAGGCCCTTGGAGCAGCAGTTGGCACATTTGGAGGTGCGCTGGTCAGCAATGGATGGGCAGGCGCGGCCTTCATGGCCGTCTTGACCGCAGTGGAAGCACTTAGGAGCTCTGGAGCATTGGGCAGAGTTGTGGCCGAAGCCACAACAGCGGAAGCAGACGCGGGCGCGGATGGACTCCTCGAAGTTGAGGATTACTCCATCAACCACGATTCTCCCGCGAACGCCCAGGGCTCAAAAGGTCTTGAGGTCCACCTCGATGAAGGCGGTGCAGGTCCCGCTTCTGGGTGCAGAACGGTGCGCCACGCGCACCACCTTGTCCCCAGGAAGGTTTCGAACAGCAGCGGTTTCCAGGAAGGACTCCTCAATTGTGGAGTTGGATGTCTCCTCATCCACTTTGAAGAGGCAGATCCGTGGCAGGATCTCCTTCTGCTGGCGGACCTTCATTCCATTCAACTTGCTGGCCAGGGAGGTTGTAACCTCAGGTATGGTATCAGGATTACTGGAGTGGAGGACCAGCTTCCCCCTGGTGTGCAGGGAGGCCCAAACGCCTTGGGGGAGAGTGTGGGCAGCGCGGACAGCTTTTAGCATCTCCCTTGGGTCAGCCTGTGGGTCATCAGAGATGACCACTGTGTGGGCCGCCGATTTTTCTCCATGGAGGATCACTTGGGCAGCCGCAGGCTTGGATACGCGGGAAGGCGCAGGTTTTGAAGGACCATTCAGGTTTGTCCTCTTTGCAGGCGGGTTGGGAGCCTCAGACTGCTTCCTTTTGGTTGGAGCAGGAGCAGGCAAGGTGGAGGCAGGCTTCTTGGCAGGGAGAGCAGCAGGAGCAGGAGTGGCGGGCTTGATTGGGTCAGTCTTGGAGCTGGTTTCCTTGCAGGAAGGAGCAGGGCTGGTTTGAGTGCTTTGGCAGGTAGTCCGCGGCTTGATTTCGTCCAGCTCCCTAAAGGACGCGAGGGTGCCAGAGAGGTTCTCTACCTCTGCAATGAGGGCCTTGATCTGCTCGGTCCGTGAACTGGTGATATTCGTAATGATTTGGCACAGGTATTCTTGGGAGGTAGGGTGAGGATACCATAGAGCCTGCTCGACGTCCTCCATCGCCTGGCTATTCTCCAACTCTAATAGGGCGAGGGTTACGAGGGGCTCCTCGGCATTCTTCTTCTTCTTCCTAGAGGGAGCCATGGCAGTCGTGAATAAGCAATAAAGATATATGTACAATAAATATTACAAAAGGAGTGAAACTATAAAAAGGAATGCTGTTAAACTAAATATTCTGTTTTAAATAAATATTAATTATCATAGAATATTTTGAATAAATGTAAGGCGCATTAAAATTGATGTAACAATATATACTTATATATAAACCCTAAATATAAAATAAAAGGATTTAAAAGCGCGAATGTTTCTTTTATACATAAAACGAATTTCTACTGTCCTTACTGCGATGAAAAAATATATTGGGAGGGTTCACCACTGATGAGCCAAGCCCTCCCAATATATTTTTTCATCGCAGTAAGGACATTAGAAATTCGTTTTATGTATAAAAGAAACATTCGCGCTTTTAAATCCTTTTATTTTATATGTATAGATGGCGCGCTATTGCTTTGTATAAACCCTAAATATTCCACTGAATCCTTTTTAAATTTACATTTATCTCTGTTTAACTTTAAACCTTTTTCTAGCAATCTTCTAAACACTAGATCCAACTTTTGTTCATGATCTTCAAAGTCTTTTCCTGCAACCAAAATATCTATGTAGCAGGCCACACCTGGCAAATCAGCAAATATACCTTCCATAATCCTCTAAAATTTATTTGGTGCTACCGCTACGCCATATGGTAGTCTTTTATAAGAAAACAACCCCTTTGTTGTGTTTATATTAACAACGGCTCTCTCTTTGTGTTCTTCCGCTAACATTACTTGTAAGTAAGTCTGTGATAGGTCTAGAGTCGAAAATACGGTGCTTGTAGATAATTTTGAAAAGATCTCATCGATCGATGGAAGGTAATACCTATTGCTTTATTAGTTGTACATATAAAATCACCAAATATCCTTACACTACCATCCTTTTTTAATACCGGTACTAATGGAGCGGCTCAATTTGCATGAACTATAGGGTCTAAAATGACAGAATTCACTAAACGATCAATTTCATTCTCTACTTTGTTTTTTAGAGAGAATGATAAACTTCTGGCCTTACAAAACACAGGAGTCGCATCCTTTTTTAAATTAAAAATTTATTCTAACATCCTTTAGACAGCCTAAATCTTTGTTAAACAAATCTGCATACCTATCCATCAAACCATTTCTATTAGATTCATTATTTATTTTTTTTTATTCTAAACAATCTAGAATAATCAAGTTTTAATTGTTTAAGCCATTCTCTTCCTAATAAAATTACCTGGATTTTTTCATTTACAACTATTAATCGTAAATATTGGTTGGCGTCTTTTACAAAAACATTTCTTCGACCTATAATCTCTATAGATTTACCACAAAAGATTTTAATCTTAAATTTGTTGGAAATAATTTTTTTACCTTGCCGATCCTTATCCTTATATCCTTATCCTTATATATATATATATACTAGTGGACCCGGCCACGCCTTGCTGTGGCTAAATTGTAATATGTTAAATTAACATTATACTAAACTATTCAGTACAGTAAAGTCAATATTCACTTATGAAGATAAAATGTATATGTATTGTATATTGTATATGTTATTATATGTATTGTTTTTTGTTTTCGAGATATTCTAATAGAACGTTCTCACATTTTCTGTAAAATATTTATATATGCACAAACACAGAATATTATCACTACGTCTTAATTTCGCTATATTTATTGCTATAAATATTATTATAAAATAATTCGCCAGAAATCGTCCTGATAGTATACTACACAGCGAACCCGGCCACGCCTTGCTGTGGCTAAATTGTAATATGTTAAATTAACATTATACTAAACTATTCAGTACAGTAAAGTCAATATTCACTTATGAAGATAAAATGTATATGTATTGTATATTGTATATGTTATTATATGTATTGTTTTTTGTTTTCGAGATATTCTAATAGAACGTTCTCACATTTTCTGTAAAATATTTATATATGCACAAACACAGAATATTATCACTACGTCTTAATTTCGCTATATTTATTGCTATAAATATTATTCTAAAATAATTCGCCAGAAATCGTCCTGATAGTATACTACACAGCGAACCCGGCCACGCGTTGCAGTGGCTAAATTGTAATATGTTGAATTAACATTATACTAAACTATTCAGTACAGTAAAGTTAATATTCACTAATAAAGATAAAAATGTTTTAGCCGATCTAAAGCCCAACGGGATTGAGAATGGAACGTTACGTTAATATTTGAAAGTGATTTTTATATATATAGACAATATAGCCCTTCATTGTAATCATTGATTATAATCACTGCATTAATAAATGTCAGTCTTCCCAGTATTCTTTTACCTATGTATGGATATTTTGGTTTGAATTAGTGAACTACTGCGAATTTGTAGACGAATGACCCGGGCAACGCCCGGGTTTACACGATTAAATGTATATTACATATGGAAGATGGACGTAGTTCCCGGAGGGCACCCGCGAGGTCACTCTGCCCCCGCGCAACTGTCCAACCGGGAGCGCCCCGCGCCGTCAAAATCGTAACGCGTTCTAGAGGGCGCTGCTCGGCCGTCAGCCGGGAGATCTCATTTACTCGGCGGGGGGAGGCAGGGAGGTCACGTGCTGCGCCGGCAGCCAATCGTCGCGCGCCGCCATCCCCCGTCTGCCGCGAGAGGGGCGCAGATTGCGAGTGAATTTATGTTTTATTGTAAATAAAAATGCAACGAAAGGTTATTTCTAAAGAGTAATTAGCCATAAACCATCCCGGTAGTATACTAAACATCTTCCCAAAGTTTCATCACGATTGGTTGAGCGATGTAGAAGATTATCACTGACAAACGGACGGACGGACGGACGGACCAACAAACATCCATTTTTATATATATAGATATATATTTATCAAGAAATTGGGTTGGCATCTTGGTTTTTCAGGAAGCCATTGGGACCAAAAAAAATTTTGGTCGCAGAGGTTCAGCCTACTCCACGCTGACGAGCGCCAAAAGCGCGAAACGCGTTCGTGAAAGGCTTTTCTTGATTTATCAAGAAATTGGGTTGGCCAAATATCATGGAACAGGCTAAATCAATGTTTAGTTGATTTCTGTTCCACCAGATGGCGCTCTGCCTTCTGTAAAGCACATGTGCTCCTGGTCAGGATATGCCATTTTTAATATATATATATATTAAAAATGAAGAAGGCATCTCCTGACCTCAAGCACATGTGCTTTTTTGGATGGCAGAGCGCCATCTAGTGGAGTAAAAATAAACTAAACGTTTTTTTTCTTTTTTTTTTATATATATATATGGTAATTTAAACCAACAACGCTATATTGTATAATACTTATAACAAGATTGTCATGTAGTATATATAGAAACACATCTATATATAATTATACGCATGATTGTCATGTGTCATTGCATCACCATATGTAATGTACTTTGTACAAACTGAGGATAAATAAATAAAACTATGTAATAAATTAAGAGCTGAGTTAAAGCAAGATTGAGAAGTTCAAAAACGTCTAAAATCGAGAGAGAAATCCAACAAGAGGAATTTAGCGAGTCGTTGCCATCAAGGTCAAAGGGTAGACGTTCAAAGTCCAAATTCTCACATCTCCCCCCCCCCCCCCCCCCCCCCCCCCTCCTCGGGAATGGTATATAAAAAACCTCGGTTTTAGCCTAACTTAGACATAAAGGCCAATTAGTCCGGAATTCAAGAATTCAGCCTAACTTAGACAGTCACTTCACCGTCGGCGTGAGCCCTTGTTGGTTGCAGCCAGGTCCACCTTCATCGACCATGTAAAACAGTAAGATCTCTTTAAATCTCCATCTTGCTTTTAGCTCGCTCCTATCTGTTCACGGAAGTTTCCTACTACAACTGTGTCTCTTCGTTTTTTGTGTGTGGATATTCCCAAGCTTTCCACTGTGCCTCGACCACGACTGCCTGTACTCTGTGAGAACTTTTATAGGTCTTCCAAAGTGCAGAGAGGTACTGGAATACTTTCCACGCCCTGACTGTCCCTCTCGGTTACTACTGGTTTGACCCCCGGTTACCACAGCTATAGCGAAAGTCGACAGGACCTTATCACATATATATATATTATATTATATATTATATTTATATATATTACTAGACGAATGACCCGGGCAACGCCCGTGTTTTACCCGATTGAATGTTTTTATTCCAATACTATTTGTTACAATTATAAATTGGAGCCGTGGATGTCACTCTTGTGAAACGTCCCGCTCCAAACTTTACATGTACATTAGGTCAGCTGGTATTACCCCTCATTTTCACCGCTAGAGGCACGAGTGAATTGACTTTTTGTAAATATACATAATTATAAAGATAGAAGCTTCTATAAAAGATAATGATCATAATGATTATGCGCGCGCATCCGTGACATGAGGAAAGACGGTCGTGACTATATATATTAATAATAAAAATAATAATAATAATATAATTATTATTATCATTAGATAATGATAATGATCATAATGATGATGCGCGCGCATCCGTGACATGAGGAATTGAGGAAAGACGGTCGTGACTATATATGTTGATATTATATTATATTTCTGTAAAAATGAAATCCAAAATCGATGTTTGTTATTGCGTAGCGCAAAATCTACAGAATAAATCATTATGAAATTTCGCATCTAGGTAGCTGAAGATTTCGTTTAACATATAGGCTATTCAAAAAACTAAAAAAGTTAATGTGCTTTTTTAAAAATAAAAAACCAAAAAGCGTTAGTTCCAGCCTTTTACCGCTTGAGTGCAGCACTGGTCGCGACGATATATGAATTTGATTGATTAATAATTAACACGTGGTTTGTTTAAACGATGAATGTTAGTTTGTTCACACTATGAATGTTTTTAAAAGGCAAGATTATCCAATCGCCGTGAAACTTTAGGAAGTTATTTACTATACTACTGGGAAGATTTGTGGTTTGAATTCGATTTGTAAGAGAGAGAGAGAGAAAAAATATCGTTTTACGGGCTACTAACCAAAAGTTATGATTTTTGAGCCCAAGCGCGATGTCAGGTGACAAGGGACCCTAGGATCTGGCGGCAGGAGATGTGTCGCAGGGGTAGTGGAAACGTTGGGCAAGCAGGGGAACAGCGCCAAGGTGCAGTGAGGCAGGAGCATTGAATTGGCCAGAAATCCAGTAGAAGTGGCAGATGGAATTGGAGGCAGAAGGTCCTTGAGGCCTAGAACTTGAGGGCCCTAGACTTCAGGATGGGGCAGCTTGAGGCTCTCGCCTCGTGCTTGTCAGGAAGGCCCTTGGAGCAGCAGTTGGCACATTTAGAGGTGCGCTAGTCAGCAATGGATGGGCAGGCGCGGCCTTCATGGCCGCCTTGACCGCAGTGGAAGCACTTAGGAGCTCTGGAGCATTGGGCAGAGTTGTGGCCGAAGCCACAGCAGCGGAAGCAGACTTGGGCGCGGGCGCGGATGGACTCCTCGAAGTTGAGGATTACTCCATCAACCACGATTCTCCCGCGAACGCCCAGGGCTCTAAAGGTCTTGAGGTCCACCTCGATGAAGGCGGTGCAGGTCCCGCTTCTAGGTGCAGAACGATGCGCCACGTGCACCACCTTGTCCCCAGGAAGTTTTCTAACAGCAACGGTTTCCAGGAAGGTCTCCTCAATTGTGGAGTTGGATGTCTCCTCATCCACTTTGAAGAGGCAGATCCGTGGCAGGATCTCCTTCTGCTGGCGGACCTTCATTCCATTCAACTTGCTGGCCAGGGAGGTTGTAACCTCAGGGATGGTATCAGGATTACTGGAGTGGAGGACCAGCTTCCCCTTGGTGTGCAGGGAGGCCCAAACGCCTTGGGGGAGAGTGTGGGCAGCGCGGACAGCTTTTAGCATCTCCCTTGGGTCAGCCTGTGGGTCATCAGAGATGACCACTGTGTGGGCCGCCGATTTTTCTCCATGGAGGATCACTTGGGCAGCCGCAGGCTTGGATACGCGGGAAGGCGCAGGTTTTGAAGGACCATTCAGGTTTGTCCTCTTTGCAGGCGGGTTGGGAGCCTCAGACTGCTTCCTTTTGGTTGGAGCAGGAGCAGGCAAGGTGGAGGCAGGCTTCTTGGCAGGGAGAGCAGCTGAAGCAGGAGTGGCGGGCTTGATTGGGTCAGTCTGGGAGCTGGTTTCCTTGCAGGAAGGAGCAGGGCTGGTTTGAGTGCCGCGGCAAGCAGTCTTTGGCTTGTTGGCCTCCTCAATTTCGTACAACTCTGCGAAGGACTCGAGGGTGTCAGTGAGGTTCTCTACTTGGGTAGCGAGGGCCTTGATCATTTCAGTCCGCGAGGCGATGTAGCGGATCAGGTCCTCATGCAGGGATTTCAGGGCAGGATGGCCAATGGAGCTCAGGATGCTGCAGTTGCGTGAGATCACCATCTCATCTTCCCTCTCCAGGTCGTCGACGTTCACGATGGGCTTGTAGGCCTTCTTTTTCTTCTTGGCAGGATTCATGTATGCCGATCGATACTCGATTTGAAATAAATATTCTTTGCAATTTCATTTGCAAATTTTCTACTTTCACTCGCAAGCAGCGCCTCTCGCGGCTTCTGATGAAATTATATTTATAAACTAGCGGACCCGCCCGGCTTCGCCCGGGTTTTACCCGAGTGAATGTTTGTCTAACGAACATTTGTTAAAACAATTCTCTTTAAACTTATAAAACGTACTCGGCTTCGCCCGGGGTTTTACCCGAGTAAAGGTTTGTCTAGCGAACATTTGTTAAAACAATTCTCTAAAAACTTATTAAAAAATAAAAAAGATATATTTTGATAATTTGAAACTCGTAAATTTGAATCTCTCGATAAAGTGAACATTTTTTCCCGGTCCCCGTGTGCCTTGTCATCCTGAATTTTGTCTTTCCTAATTTTCTACATTAGAAAATCATAGTTTTATCTAGTGAACATTTTTTCCCGGTCCCTTGAGAAATACTCGATAAGTTGAATAAAATCAATATTAATTGGTTCCCTCGGTAATTGGAAGTTAAAGGAATAGTATCTTCGCGTTGGAATTGTATCATTATTCTTGTCGCAAATAAATTGCCGTGTCATCCTGATATAATCTTACTTTTGATAAATAATATTTAAGATAACAAACTTATAGATAAAAAAACTTGTTATCATCGTCACAATGGGGGCGCTGCTTGCGAGTTAAATCTACAAATCTGCAAATAACTCTAAGGATATTCAAGATATTCATGAAATTATTTTTCTAAAACCTTCCCGGTGATATACCTAATAATATCCCAAAATTTCACGGCGATTGGATGTATGGTTTTTGAATCTATAGAGTACAGAGAGACAGACATTCAATTTTATATATATAATAAGATAATATAAAAGAGTTTTAAAAATTGTAAAAAAAAAATGCATCGGCCGGGAATCGAACCCGGGCCGCCCGCGTGGCAGGCGAGCATTCTACCACTGAACCACCGATGCTTAAAAAAATGGCCATATTTAGGTATTCATTCCATTCCGGATTAGTCCGCGTAAAAAAAAGTTCTTCAAATGAAAAAAAAAAAAGAAATAGCCAAAAATACTAATCAAAATGCAGCCGAAAATTTTCCACAGGTTTATAAAAAGCGACATGCAAAATATGGTACCAATTGGTTCAGTAGTTTTTGAGTTTATCGCGAAACAGACAGACAGACAGAAATTGACTTTTATAGAGATATATATATATATATATATATATATATATATATATATATATAGAGAGATATATATATATATAGAGATTTACTATTCATTGTTGGCTTTTTAACTTAAATTCATTCTTCATTGTTGGCTTTTTATATTACATTCACTCTTCATTGTTGGGTTTTTATCTTACATTCACTCTATTGGCTTTTTATATTACATTTACTCTTCATTGTTGGCTTTTTATCTTACATTCACTCTTCATTGTTGGCTTTTTATATTATATGTACTCTTCATTGTTGGCTTTTTATCTTACATTAATTCATCATTGTTGGCTTTTTATATTACATTTACTCTTCATTGTTGGCTTTTTATCTTACATTCACTCTTCATTGTTGGCTTTTTATCTTACATTCATTCTTCATTGTTGGCTTTTTATATTACATTCACTCTTCATTGTTGGCTTTTTATCTTACATTCATTCTTCATTGTTGGCTTTTTATATTACATTCAATCTTCATTGTTGGCTTATTATCTTGCATTCATTCTTCATTGTTGGCTTTTTATATTACATTCACTCTTCATTGTTGGCTTTTTATCTTACATTCACTCTGTTGGCTTTTTATATTACATTTACTCTTCCTTGTTGGCTTTTTATCTTACATTCACTCTTCATTGTTGGCTTTTTATATTATATTTACTCTTCATTGTTGGCTTTTTATCTTACATTCATTCTTCATTGTTGGCTTTTTATATTATATTTACTCTTCATTGTTGGCTTTTTATCTTACATTCATTCTTCATTGTTGGCTTTTTATATTACATTTACTATTCATTGTTGGCTTTTCATCTTACATTCACTCTTTATTGTTGGCTTTTTATCTTACATTCATTCTTCTTTGTTGGCTTTTTATCTTACATTCACTCTTCATTGTTGGCTTTTTATCTTACATTCATTCTTCATTGTTGGCTTTTTATATTACATTCACTCTTCATTGTTGGCTTTTTATATCATATAGAAAATCATAGTTTTATCTAGTGAACATTTTTTCCCGTGTCACATTGCCGTGTCATACTGAGATAATCTTACTTTTGATAAATAATATTTAAGATAACAAACTTAGTGATAAGAAAACTTGTTATCATCGTCACAATGGGGGCGCTGCTTGCGAGTTAAATCTACAAATCTGCAAATAACTCTAAGGATATTCAAGATATTCATGAAATTATTTTTCTAAAACCTTCCCGGTGATATACCTAATAATATCCCAAAATTTCACGGCGATTGGATGTATGGTTTTTGAATCTATAGAGTACAAACAAACAGACAGACAAACAGACAGACAGACATTCAATTTTATATATATAGATTGTAAAAATGCTAAAATGTGTTACAAGTATATTAAATTTAATTAAAAATATAGTAATATAATATTCTAAAGACGTTGTAAAAAAACATGCAATTTCAATATTAATATATATTTAAAGAAAATATCTAAAAAGCACATGTGCTCGTGGTCAGGAGATGCCTTCTTTATTTTTAAAGAAAATATTGTAACGTTTTTGTGTTAAATGTTAAAATGTTGTAATGTTAAAATATATTTTTACATTGTTAATTTAATTTGCTGTTTTTTATTATAACGTAGTTGCAAATTTAATTGTTGTTTTTATTTATTTCGTCTCAATTTACAGGTGTTACATTCGAGCCCAGCTCGCGAGTCACCTTGTCCTGGCTATTTACACATGGCGAGTTGGTGGAGTAGAAGTGGTCCCCCTAGGCCTTGCAGGAGGGCAGCTGTTGGGCGATGAGCTCTTGACTAAGTGTCAGGGCCGGGTTGTCGGAATCGGGGATTGATATCTCCTTTATTTTGTAGAATATCTTGTATGGTTGGATTATATTTGAATTTTGCATTTGAAGGTATAATTTCTTAAAACGGAAGTTTGGTACATATCTTCTAGATCGGGTTGGTTCAAGTCCTCCTTCAGTATCTTGTTTGATAGGTTGAATGGAGCTCCTATACTTGTCCAAAGGCAGATTCTCATAAATGCGTTTATCCTGTTTTTGTTTGTGGTTGTAATATATTTACACCAAATTGGGAGTGCGTATGTTACTATCAGGAGGATACAACTTCTGTATAGAGTAAACTTTTGTTTTGTAGTCAATTTGCTTCTATAGTTAAACAGGCTTGATAATGTTATTTTTGCGATTTTTGCTTTCTTTATGACATTTTTGACATGCATGTTGAATTTCAACTTGGAGTCTAAGGTAACTCCAAGATATTTAACGCTGTCAGTCCAGTTAATAAGGCTCTGGTTTACCTTCAGGATGGATTGTGGCTTGAATTTTTTATTGTCTAGTGGAGGAAAAATTATTGCCTGAGACTTTTTTGGGTTGATGTCTAATTTCCAATCATTGCACCATTTGGTTATACTGTTTATGCAATTTTGGAGTTGTGTAGTTATTATTCCTATTGATTTGGAGTTTGCTAAAATTGCTGCGTCATCTGCGAAAAGTTTTATTTGACATTTTGGATGTTGAGGGAAATCGTTGATGTAGATGTTGAATAGGTAGGGTCCAAGGATAGAGCCTTGAGGGACTCCAATCTGGGTTGGTTTTGCCGTGGTTATATAATTCCCTTGCTTAATTGAAAAGGTTCTGTCCTGGAGATAGTTTTTCAAGAATTTGATAAAATCCCTTGGAAATTGATTTTTTGTTATTTTTGCTATCAAGCCATCATGCCATACTCTATCAAAGGCTTTGGTAAGGTCTAGAAAAACAGCACCTACTGCCTCCTTGTGGGACTTTCTTATTTGGATGTAGTCTATTACTGTGATTAGCTGGTGGGTTGTGGAGTGTCCTTTTCTGAATCCAAATTGTTGAGGAATAATAAAGTTAATATAATCCATGTATGACTGCAATCTGCGAAGAACGATTCTCTCGTATACCTTACCGATGGTAGAGAGAAGGCTGATTGGTCTGAGATCTTCAGGTGATTTGACAGGTGATTTCTTTTGAATGGTTATGATAATGGCATGTTTCCATGTCTTCGGGAAGTAGCACAGGTGTAATGCAGCATTGAAGATCCCAGCGAGGAAAACTATCCATTTGATGGGGAGGTTTTTAGTCATTTACGGCGTAATATTGTCGTGGCCTGGAGCTTTGTGATTACTTAGGTTTTTAATCACTTCCTTGACTTCATTTGGCGTTGTCATGGATAATATATTCTCTTGGGGGTGATGGCAAGTGTTATCTGTTAGGTAAGACGGAACCTCATCCTCCGCCTTGGAAAAGTGTTTGGAAAAATGCTCTGAAAGATCATTTCCAATTTCTTTGTCGGTCAGCAAGGTTTTTCCATTTGCATTTAAACTAGTGATTTTGTCAGTTTTTTTCCTAATGGGTTTTGTTTTTTTCCAGAAGTCTGTTGGGCTCGATTCAAGTTTGCTCAAAAAACTATTCCAATTTTCAGATTTCTCTGCTTCAAGGGCTTGATTTACCTTTCCTTGAAGATTGAGGTAAGTAGCTCTATGAGCTGGATCCCAGGTTAATTGCCATCTTTTCCTAGCTTTATTTTTCTCCCTTATTAAGGCTTTGGTTTTTGGGTTCTTTATTAATTTGGAAGGTGAGACTATGGTGTTTTTCGAGTAGCTATTATTAATTTTCTCGTTTAAAATTCCAACTGCTGAATCAATGTCTACTTCAGTTTTCAAGGGGAGTCTGGGGGGCGTGGTGGAGATTAGATCTTGTTGAAAATGAACCCAATTAGTTACTCGGCTGAGATGGGTTGTGAATTCATCCTTTGGGCAATTCAATTCAAAGATTACAGGGAGATGGTCAGATGATAAATCGTCGGTGGTTCTGGCCTTTGGGGTCCAGGGAATGTTTTTAAGTACAGCGAAGTCTAGGAAATCGGGATTGCCTAGTGGACTGTAATGCGTGGGTGACAAAGGTGCGACAATGTCGAGGCTTTCTCTTTCAGAGAAATTGTGCAGCACGATTCCACTGTTATTTGAAGTCCTTGATCCCCAAAGAGGGTGTTTGGAGTTCCAGTCTCCTGCAACGATTATTGAGTGGTTGTGTTTTATCAGTTGGATCAAATCTTCTTCCAATAATGGTGCATCAGGCTTCTTATAAATTGCTGTGATTTGCAAGAGGGTGTATCCATCTGGTTTTATCAAAATTGAAGTATTTTCCAAGTTTAAAGTATGAATCAGCATATTTTTATATTTAAAAAAGGATTTTATAATGATGGCTGTTCCCCCACCCTTTCCTGTAATTCGATCAGTTCTAATGGTTTGATAGTTCCTGAACTTTAGATCAATTGAGGATTTAAGGTGAGTTTCACTGAGCAGAGCAATGTCAATTGAGTTATCTTCTAAAAAGTGCAATAATTCTTCTTTCTTTGATCTGATTCCGTTACAATTCCAAGCAATAATTTTAAAAGATAATTTGCAATTCATTGTAGGTATGTTTTGATTACTTGCATCAATTTTTTACACAGGTCCTTAGTTTCCGAACGAGAAGTTTTTCTTGTCACAACCTCAGCATTGCTTTGGTTTTGTTGTTCTACAATTTTCGGCAGTGTTTCAGATCTTTTTGAAATCGGAAGTGGGTTGTTAGGTTTGTACTGACCAGGGTATCTTGGCTGTTGCTGATGTACTCTTGGAAACTTAGGGCATCCGCGGTAATTGGCTGTGTGCGCTTCTTCGCAGTTTGCACACTTTGAGGGAAGTTGTCTTGACTTTCTTGGGCAGTCCTTCGAATGGTGCTCCTCGGCACACTTGACGCATTTTGGTTTCAGGAAGCAGTTAAGTTGACCGTGCCCGAAACCCTGGCAGTTGAAGCATTGAGTCACACGGTTTGTTGTTCTGAAAGATTCTACTGCAATTTTCTGATAGAGAAGTTCAGTTATTCCGTAAATTTTCTTGTTTTGTTCATTTTTCGGTAAATCTACCAGTACTAAATTCATTGGCCTTTTAGTTGATTGTCTATGAAGTCTCTTCACAGAAGTCTCAGTAAAGCCCATTGTTGCAAGTTCTTTTGCTATATCTTCAGTCTTGTAGGATGTTGTCACGCCCTTTAATACGACTTTGAGCGATTTTTCTTCTTGGAGTCTATAAGAGTAGCCGCCATTGTTTTTTTGTACATATTCCCTGATTTTTTTGAAGTCTGAAATATTTTTGGCCTTGATAATGTGCTTATTTCCTGAGAAAATGCATTGGAATTTAACTGTGCACAGGTCTTTCAGCTCTTGGCAGAGCAACTTCCAGTCTGTTACATTTTCTGCTATTACAGGTGGTATTCTTGGCTTTTTTGCATGTGTGACTTTTGTCCAAGGACCATTTTCATCAATGTTTTCTTCGTTAACCTGAGAAGGGGTAGCTGCGGACGTTTCTTGAGGTACTTCAGTTACCTCGTTCATGGAGACATCGTTTCCATTATGCTGTGAGACAATTTACATTCTCGGTGTCTTATGGCTACGCGGTGTTGAATCTGATGGGGAATCGCGAGTTCGTTTCTTTGTTGAAGGAGTTTCTTCTACTTTGTACTCGATGCCACATCTTTCAAGAATTTTCAAAAGTATGTTGGTGTCGATTATACTGACCTTTTCGCCAGCTGGGCCGATCGTTAATTTGATTACAATAGGCAGCATCTTTTTTATCTCGATCCGTTTAATTGTTGTTTTTATTTATTTCGTCTCAATTTACAGGTGTTACATTCGAGCACAGCTCGCGAGTCACCTTGTCCTGGCTATTTACACATGGCGAGTTGGTGGAGTAGAAGTGGTCCCCCTAGGCCTTGCAGGAGGGCAGCTGTTGGGCGATGAGCTCTTGACTAAGTGTCAGGGCCGGGTCGTCGGAATCGGGGATTGATATCTCCTTTATTTTGTAGAATATCTTGTATGGTTGGATTATTTGAATTTTGCATTTGGAGGTATAATTTCTTAACGGAAGTTTGGTACATATCTTCTAGATCGGGTTGATTCAAGTCCTCCTTCAGTATCTTGTTTGATAGATTGAATGGAGCTCCTATACTTGTCCGAAGGCAGATTCTCATAAATGCGTTTATCCTATTTTTGTTTGTGGTTGTAATATATTTACACCAAATTGGGAGTGCGTATTCCCACCAAATTGGGAGTGCGTATAGAGTAAACTTTTGTTTTGTAGTCAATTTGCTTCTATAGTTGAACAAGCTTTATAATGTTATTTTTGCGATTTTTGCTTTCTTTATGATATTTTTGACATGCATGTTGAATTTCAACTTGGAGTCTAAGGTAACTCCAAGATATTTAACGCTGTCAGTCCAGTTAATAAGGCTCTGGTTTACCTTCAGGATGGATTGTGGCTTGAATTTTTTATTGTCTAGTGGAGGAAAAATTATTGCCTGAGACTTTTTTGGGTTGATGTCTAATTTCCAATCGTTGCACCATTTGGTTATACTGTTTATGTAATTTTGGAGTTGTGTAGTTATTATTCCTATTGATTTGGAGTTTGCTAAAATTGCTGCGTCATCTGCGAATTGTTTTATTTGACATTTGGATGTTGAGGGAAATCGTTGATGTAGATGTTGAATAGGTAGGGTCCAAGGATAGAGCCTTGAGGGACTCCAATCTGGGTTGGTTTTGCCGTGGTTATATAAATACCTTGCTTAATTGAAAAGGTTCTGTCCTGGAGATAGTTTTTCAAGAATTTGATAAAATCCCTTGGAAATTGATTTTTTGTTATTTTTGCTATCAAGCCATCATGCCATACTCTATCAAAGGCTTTGGTAAGGTCTAGAAAAACAGCACCTACTGCCTCCTTGTGGGACTTTCTTATTTGGATGTAGTCTATTACTGTGATTAGCTGGTGGGTTGTGGAGTGTCCTTTTCTGAATCCAAATTGTTGAGGAATGATAAAGTTAATATAATCCATGTTTGTCTGTAATCTGCGAAGAACAATCCTCTCGTATACCTTACCGATGGTAGAGAGAAGGCTGATTGGTCTGAGATCTTCAGGTGATTTGACAGGTGATTTTTTTGGAATGGTTATGATAAAGGCATGTTTCAATGTCTTCGGGAAGTAGCACAGGTGTAATGCAGCATTGAAGATCCCAGCGAGGAAAACTATCCATTTGATGGGGAGGTTTTTAGTCATTTGCGGCGTAATATTGTCGTGGCCTGGATCTTTGTGATTACCTAGGTTTTTAATCACTTCCTTGACTTCATTTGGCGTTGTCATTGATAGTATATTCTCTTGGGGATGATGGCAAGTGTTATCTGTTAGGTAAGACGGAACCTCATCCTCCGCCTTGGAAAAGTGTTTGGAAAAATGCTCTGAAAGATCATTTCCAATTTCTTTGTCGGTCAGCAAGGTTTTTCCATTTGCATATAAACTAGTGATTTTGTCAGTTTTTTTCCTAATGGGTTTTGTTTTTTTCCAGAAGTCTGTTGGGCTCGATTCAAGTTTGCTTAAAAAACTATTTCCAATTTTCAGATTTCTCTGCTTCAAGGGCTTGATTTACCTTTCCTTGAAGATTGAGGTAAGTAGCTCTATGAGCTGGATCCCAGGTTGATTGCCATCTTTTCCTAGCTTTATTTTTCTCCCTATTAAGGCTTTGGTTTTTGGGTTCTTTATTAATTTGGAAGATGAGACCATGGTGTTTTTCGAGTAGCTATTATTAATTTTCTCGTTTAAAATTCCAACTGCTGAATCAATGTCTACTTCAGTTTTCAAGGGGAGTCTGGGGGGCGTGGTGGAGAATAGATCTTGTTGAAAATGAACCCAATTAGTTACTCGGCTGAGCTGGGTTGTGAATTCATCCTTTGGGCAATTCAATTCAAAGATTACAGGGAGATGGTCAGATGATAAATCGTCGGAGGTTCTGGCATTTGGGGTCCAGGGAATGTTTTTAAGTACAGCGAAGTCTAGGAAATCGGGATTGCCGAGTGGACTGTAATGCGTGGGTGACGAAGGTGCGACAATGTCGAGGCTTTCTCTTTCAGAGAAATTGTACAGCACGATTCCACTGTTATTTGAAGTCCTTGATCCCCAAAGAGGGTGTTTGGAGTTCCAGTCTCCTGCAACGATTATTGAGTGGTTGTGTTTTATCAGTTGGTTCAAATCTTCTTCCAATAATGGTGCATCAGGCTTCTTATAAATTGCTGTGATTTGCAAGAGTGTTTTTCCATCTGGTTTTATCAAAATTGAAGTATTTTCCAAGTTTAAAGTATGAATCAGCATATTTTTATATTTAAAAAAGGATTTTATGATGATGGCTGTTCCCCCACCTTTTCCTGTAATTCGATCAGTTCTAATGGTTTGATAGTTCCTGAACTTTAGATCAATTGAGGGTTTAAGGTGAGTTTCACTGAGCAGAGCAATGTCAATTGAGTTATCTTCTAAAAAGTGCAATAATTCTTCTTTCTTTGATCTGATTCCGTTACAATTCCAAGCAATAATTTTAAAAGGTAATTTGCAATTCATTGTAGGTATGTTTTGATTACTTGCATCAATTTTTCACACAGGTCCTTAGTTTCAGAACGAGAAGTTTTTCTTGTCACAACCTCAGGATTGCTTTGGTTTTGTTGTTCTACCATTTTCGGCAGTGTTTCAGATCTTTTTGAAATCGGAAGTGGGTTGTTAGGTTTGTACTGACCAGGGTATCTTAGCTGTTGCTGATGTACTCTTGGAAACTTAGGGCATCCGCGGTAATTGGCTGTGTGCGTTTCTTCGCAGTTTGCACACTTTGGGGGAAGTTGTCTTGACTTTCTTGGGCAGTCCTCCGAATGGTGCTCCTCGGCACACTTGACGCATTTTGGTTTCAGGAAGCAGTTAAGTTGACCGTGCCCGAAACCCTGGCAGTTGAAGCATTGAGTCACACAGTTTGTTGTTCTGAAAGATTCTACTGCAATTTTCTGATAGAGAAGTTCAGTTATTCCGTAAATTTTCTTGTTGTGTTCATTTTTCGGTAATTCTACCAGTACTAAATTCATTGGCCTTTTAGTTGATTGTCTATGAAGTCTCTTCACAGAGGTCTCAGTAAAACCCATTGTTGCAAGTTCTATTGTTATATCTTCAGTCTTGTAGGCTGTTGTCACGCCCTTTAATACCACTTTGAGCGGTTTTTCTTCTTGGAGTCTATAGGAGTAGCCGCCATTATTTTTTTGAACATATTCCCTGATTTATTTGAAGTCTGAAATATTTTTCGCCTTGATAATGTGCTTATTTCCTGAGATCATACATTGGAATTTATCTGTGCACAGGTCTTTCAGCTCTTGGCAGAGCAACTTCCAGTCTGTTACATTTTCTGCTATTACAGGTGGTATTCTTGGCTTTTTTGCATGTGTGACTTTTGTCCAAGGACCATCTTCATCAATGTCTTCTTCGTTAGCCTGAGGAGGGGTAGCTGCGGACGTTTCTTGAGGGACTTCAGTTACCTCGTTCATGGAGACATCGTTTTCATTATGCTGTGAGACAACTTCCATTCTCGGTGTCTTATGGCTGCGTGATGTTGAATCTGATGGAGATTCGCGAGTTCGTTTCTTTGTTGAAAGAGTTTCTTCTACTTTGTACTCGATGCCACATTTTTCAAGAATTTTCAAAAGTATGTTGGTTTCGATTATACTGACCTTTTCGCCAGCTGGTCCGATCGTTGATTTGATTACAATAGGCTGCATTTTTTCCTGAAAAAATTAGCAGCAAAACTTTAATTGTTGTTAACGAGCCACTTTTAAAATATCTTTACACATTAATTGTTGTTTATTTATTTATTTCGTCTCAATTTACAGGTGTTAAATTCGAGCCCAGCTCGCGAGTCACCTTGTCCTGGCTATTTACACATGGCGAGTTGGTGGAGTAGAAGTGGTCCCCCTAGGCCTTGCAGAAGGGCAGCTGTTGGGCGATGAGCTCTTGACTAAGTGTCAGGGCCGGGTCGTCAGAATCGGGGATTGATATCTCCTTTATTTTGTAGAATATCTTGTATGGTTGTATTATTTGAGTTTTGCATTTGAAGGTATAATTTCTTAACGGAAGTTTGGTACATATCTTCTAGATCGGGTTGGTTTAAGTCCTCCTTCAGTATCTTGTTTGATAGGTTGAATGGAGCTCCTATACTTGTCCGAAGGCAGATTCTCATGAATGCGTTTATCCTATTTTTGTCTGTGGCTGTAATATATTTGCACCGAACTGGGAGTGCTTATGTTACTATCGGGAGGATACAACTTCTGTATAGAGTAAACTTTTGTTTTGTAGTCAATTTGCTTCTATAGTTGAACAGGCTTGATATTGTTATTTTGGCGATTTTTGCTTTCTTTATGATATTTTTGACATGCATGTTAAATTTCAACTTGGAGTCTAAGGTAACTCCAAGATATTTAACGCTGTCAGTCCAGTTAATAGGGCTCTGGTTTACCTTCAGGATGGATTGTGGCTTGAATTTTTTATTGTCTAGTGGAGGAAAAATTATTGCCTGAGACTTTTTTGGGTTGATGTCTAATTTCCAATGATTGCACCATTTGGTTATACTGTTTATGTAATTTTGGAGTTGTGTAGTTATTATTCCTATTGATTTGGAGTTTGATAAAATTGCTGCGTCATCTGCAAATAGTTTTATTTGACATTTTGGATGTGGAGGGAAATCGTTGATGTAGATGTTGAATAGGTAGGGTCCAAGGATAGAGCCTTGAGGGACTCCAATCTGGGTTGGTTTTGCCGTGGTTATATAATTACCTTGCTTAATTGAAAAGGTTCTGTCCTGGAGATAGTTTTTCAAGAATTTGATAAAATCCCTTGGAAATTGATTTTTTGTTATTTTTGCTATCAAGCCATCATGCCATACTCTATCAAAGGCTTTGGTAAAGTCTAGAAAAACAGCACCTACTGCCTCCTTGTGGGACTTTCTTATTTGGATGTAGTCTATTACTGTGATTAGCTGGTGGGTTGTGGAGTGTCCTTTTCTGAATCCAAATTGTTGAGGAATGATAAAGTTAATAGAATCCATGTATGACTGCAATCTGCGAAGAACGATTCTCTCGTATACCTTACCGATGGTAGAGAGAAGGTTGATTGGTCTGAGATCTTCAGGTGATTTGACAGGAGATTTTTTTGGAATGGTTATGATAATGGCATGTTTCCATGTCTTCGGGGAGTAGCACAGGTGTAATGCAGCATTGAAGATCCCAGCGAGGAAAACTATCCATTTGATGGGGAGGTTTTTAGTCATTTGCGGCGTAATATTGTCGTGGCCTGGAGCTTTGTGATTACCTAGGTTTTTAATCACTTCCTTGACTTCATTTGGCGTTGTCATTGATAGTATATTCTCTTGGGGATGATGGCAAGTGTTATCTGTTAGGTACAACGGAACCTCATCCTCCGCCTTGGAAAAGTGTTTGGAAAAATGCTCTGAAAGATAATTTCCAAATTCTTTGTCGGTCAGCAAGGTTTTTCCATTTGCGTTTAAACTAGTGATTTTGTCAGTTTTTTTCCTAATGGGTTTTGTTTTTTTCCAGAGGTCTGTTGGGCTCGATTCAAGTTTGCTTAAAAAACTATTCCAATTTTCAGATTTCTCTGCTTCAAGGCCTTGATTTACCTTTCCTTGAAGATTGAGGTAAGTAGCCCTATGAGCTGGATCCCAGGTTGATTGCCATTTTTTCCTAGCTTTATTTTTCTCCCTTATTAAGGCTTTGGTTTTTGGGTTCTTTATTGATTTGGAAGATGAAACTATGGTGTTTTTCGAGTAGCTATTATTATTTTTTTCGTTTAAAATTCCAACTGCTGAATCAATGTCTACTTCAGTTTTCAAGGGGAGTCTGGGGGGCGTAGTGGAGATTAGATTTTGTTGAAAATGAACCCAATTAGTTACTCGGCTGAGCTGGGTTGTGAATTCATCCTTTGGGCAATTCAATTCAAAGATTACAGGGAGATGGTCAGATGATAAATCGTCGGTGGTTCTGGCCTTTGGGGTCCAGGGAATGTTTTTAAGTACAGCGAAGTCTAGGAAATCGGGATTGCCGAGTGGACTGTAATGCGTGGGTGACGAAGGTGCGACAATGTCGAGGCTTTCTCTTTCAGAGAAATTTTGCAGCACGATTCCACTGTTATTTGAAGTCCTTGATCCCCAAAGAGGGTGTTTGGAGTTCCAGTCTCCTGCAACGATTATTGAGTGGTTGTGTTTTATCAATTGGTTCAAATCTTCTTCCAATAATGGTGCATCAGGCTTCTTATAAATTGCTGTGATTTGCAAGAGGGTTTTTCCATCTGGTTTTATCAAAATTGAAGTATTTTCCAAGTTTAAAGTATGAATCAGCATATTTTTATATTTAAAAAAGGATTTTAAAATGATGGCTGTTCCCCCACCCTTTCCTGTAATTCGATCAGTTCTAATGGTTTGATAGTTCCTGAACTTTAGATCAATTGAGGGTTTAAGGTGAGTTTCACTGAGCAGAGCAATGTCAATTGAGTTTACTTCTAAAAAGTGCAATAATTCTTCTTTCTTTGGTCTGATTCCGTTACAATTCCAAGCAATAATTTTAAAAGGTAATTTGCAATTCATTGTAGGTATGTTTTGATTACTTGCATCAATTTTTCACACAGGTCCTTAGTTTCAGAACGAGAAGTCTTTCTTGTCACAACCTCAGCATTGCTTTGGTTTTGTTGTTCTACAATTTTCAGCAGTGTTTCAGATCTTTTTGAAATCGGAAGTGGGTTGTTAGGTATGTACTGACCAGGGTATCTTGGCTGTTGCTGATGTACTCTTGGAAACTTAGGGCATCCGCGGTAATTGGCTGTGTGCGCTTCCTCGCAGTTTGCACACTTTGGGGGAAGTTGTCTTGACTTTCTTGGGCAGTCCTTCGAATGGTGCTCCTCGGCACACTTGACGCATTTTGGTTTCAGGAAGCAGTTTAGTTGACCGTGCCCGAAACCCTGGCAGTTGAAGCATTGAGTCACACGGTTTGTTGTTCTGAAAGATTCTACTGCAATTTTCTGATAGAGAAGTTCAGTTATTCCGTAAATTTTCTTGTTTTGTTCATTTTTCGGTAATTCTACCAGTACTAAATTCATTGGCCTTTTAGTTGATTGTCTATGAAGTCTCTTCACAGAGGTCTCAGTAAAGCCCATTGTTGCAAGTTCTATTGCTATATCTTCAGTCTTGTAGGCTGTTGTCACGCCCTTTAATACTACTTTGAGCGGTTTTTCTTCTTGGAGTCTATAAGAGTAGCCGCCATTGTTTTTTTGAACATATTCCCTGATTTTTTTGAAGTCTGAAATATTTTTGGCCTTGATAATGTGCTTATTTCCTGAGATCGTACATTGGAATTTATCTGTGCACAGGTTTTTCAGCTCTTGGCAGAGCAACTTCCAGTCTGTTACATTTTCTGCTATTACAGGTGGTATTCTTGGCTTTTTTGCATGTGTGACTTTTGTCCAAGGACCATCTTCATCAATGTCTTCTTCGTTAACCTGAGATGGGGTAGCTGCGGACGTTTCTTGAGGTACTTCAGTTACCTCGTTCATGGAGACATCGTTTTCATTATGCTGTGAGCCAACTTCCATTCTCGGTGTCTTATGGCTACGTGATGTTGAATCTGATAGAGATTCGTGAGTTCGTTTCTTTGTTGAAAGAGTTTCTTCTACTTTGTACTCGATGCCACATCTTTCAAGAATTTTTAAAAGTATGTTGGTTTCGATTATACTGACCTTTTCGCCAGCTGGGCCGATCGTTGATTTGATTACAATAGGCTGCATATTTTAATTGTTGTTTATTTATTTCATCTCAATTTGCAGGTGTTACATTCGAGCACAGCTCGCGAGTCACCTTGTCCAGATTATTTACACATGGCGAGTTGTAATGCTGGAGTGGTCCCCCGAACCTTACAGGAGGGCAGTTGTTGGGTGTTTGGCTGTCAGCTAGCCATTGGGTCCAGGTCGTCGGATTCGGTGGCTGAGGTCACCTTGATTTTGAACAATTTCTTGTATAGTTGGATTTGATGATTTTTGAAATTGCGAGAATAGTCTTGTTGCAGAGTCTTGATACATCTCTTCTATATTAGGCTGGTTGAGATCTTCTTTGAGAATTTTGTTTGAAAGATTGAATGGGGCTCCTATAGTGGTTCGTAAGCAAATCCTCATGAAGGCATCTATTCTTTTTTTATCCGTAGGTGTGATATATTTGCCCCAGACTGGTAGTGCGTACGTGATGTTGGGTAGAATACAGGTTTTGTACAACGTGAATTTATGCTTTGTTGTTAAATTACTTTTAAAATTAAGCAGGCTTGATAGAGATATTTTGGCTATCTTTGCCTTTCTTATGGTGTTTTGGACATGTAGGTTAAATTTTAATTTCGAATCCAAAGTGACACCAAGATACTTGGCATGGTCGGCCCAACTAATAGTGCTTGAGTTTACTGTCAGGTTGGTTTGTGGCTTGAATATTTTGTTATCTCTTGGGGGGAAAACTATTGCTTGAGTCTTAGTTGGGTTAATGTCTAGCTTCCACTCATCGCACCATTTGATTATGTCATTTAGGTAATTCTGAAGCTGAGTAACCAATAGGTTGACTGATTTAGAGTTAAATAAAATTGCTGTATCATCTGCGAAGAGCTTAAGTTTACATTTAGAGTGCAGTGGGATGTCATTAATGTAAATATTGAAAAGGTAGGGTCCGAGGATAGAGCCTTGAGGTACTCCAGTCTGGATTGGCTTTGGTTCAGTTATAAAATTTCCTTGCTTGACTGAAAATGTCCTGCCCTGTAGATAATTCTGCATAAAATTGATAATGTCACTTGGAAACTGGTGTTTTGTGAGTTTCTTTATAAGGCCATTATGCCAAACTCTATCAAATGCTTTCGCAAAATCTAGAAAGACAGCACCTACCACTTCCTTGTGGGATCTTCTTATCTGGATGTAGTCCAGAACTGCAATGAGTTGGTGAGTTGTTGAATGCCCCCTTCTAAATCCGAATTGCTGCGGGATGATGAAGTTAGAGTTGTCCAAGTACATCTGAAGTCTACGTAAAATAATTCTTTCGTAAATTTTGCCGATGGTGGGGAGGAGGCTGATAGGTCTTAGATCTTCAGGGGATTTAGCGGATTTTTTTGGAATTGGAATTATGATAGCATGCTTCCAGACTTTGGGGTAGTAACACAAGTGCAGTGCGGCGTTGAAAACTCCAGCTAAAAATACAATCCATTTGATGGGAAGATTCTTGGCCATTTGCGGAGTGATATTGTCATGGCCAGGAGCTTTGTGGTTAGCTAAGTATTTAATCACTTCTTTGACTTCATTTGGTGTCGTCATTGTGAGCATTTTTTCTTGTTGGTGATTATAAGTTATATTTGGTTGGTCTTCTTCTTTTTCCTTGGAGAACTGGTTGGAGAAGTGTTCTGCAAGTTCATTTCCGATTTCTTTGTCGGTCAATAAGGTTTTGCCGTTCGTTACTAAACTTGAGATCCTTTCCGTTTTTTTCCTGATGGGTTTTGTTTTTCTCCAGAAGTCCTTTGGGCTTGATTCAATCTTGTGTATGAATTGATTCCAGTTCTCGGTGGAGTCGGATTTGAGGGCTTTGTTAACTTTTCCCTGTAAATTTAAATAAATGGCTCTATGGGCTGGATCCCAGGTTGCTTGCCATCTCTTACGAGCTTTATTCTTTTCTTTTATCAAGGCCTTGGTCGAGGGGTTCTGTTTTGATGAAGAGGATGATATAACTGTGTTTTTTGAGTAGCTGTTGTAGATTTTATCATTTAGTAAGGTCACTGCTGAATCAATATTGGCTTCTGTTTTCAAGGGTATTCTAGGAGGCGTACTGGAAATTAAGTCTTGTTGGAAGTGTACCCAGTTAATGAGTCGGCAAGCCCTAGTCGTGAATTCATCCTTCGGGCAGGTCAGCTCTAGGATTACTGGGAGGTGATCTGAAGATAAGGCATCCAGGGTCTTAATCCTCGAAGTCCAGGGGATGTTTCTAAGAATTGCGATGTCTAGAAAGTCTGGATTTCCCAAAGGACTGTAGTGCGTGGGTGAAGAAGGTGCGACAATGTCCAGGTTTTCTTTTTCGGAAAATTTATGAAGCACGGTTCCACTATTATTGGAGGTTCTTGAGCCCCAAAGAGGGTGCTTGGAGTTCCAGTCTCCTGCAGCGATTACTGATTGATTATTCTCTAACAAGAGATTCAGATCTTCCTCCTGGAGTGGTAGATCGGGTTTCTTATAGATTGACGATATCTGCACTACTGTCCTTCCATCTGGTTTCATTAGAATTGTGGTGTTTTCCATGTTAGATGTTTGAATCAGCACTTTTTTATATTTAAGATAGTTTTTTAGAATTATTGCCGTTCCACCGCCCCTTCCAACGATTCTATCGTCTCTTATTGTCTGATAGTTTCTGAGTTTGAGGTCGACAGATGGTTTTAAGTGTGTTTCACTGAGCAGTGCCATGTCTATTGAGTTTTCTTCTAAAAACTGTAGGAATTCTTCTTTTTTGAGTTTGATTCCGTTGCAATTCCAGAAAGCGATTTTTAAAGGTAATTTTCCTTTCATTGTAAGTAAGTTTTGATAATTTCTAATAACTTTTCGCACAGTTCCCTGGTGTCAGAACGAGTAGTTTTCTTTTTTGCAGTTTCAGCGTAACTTGCCTTTTGTTTTTCAACAGTTGCTTCTTCTGTTTCAGTGGAGCTTGCTTGAGGTATGGTGTTAGGGGAGTTTTGTCTAGGAGGTTTTAGCTGTTGTTGTTGTGGCTTCGGAAAATTTGGGCATCCGCGGTAATTGGCTGTGTGCGCCTCTCCACAATTAGCGCACTTTGGTGGGAGCTGTTTCGACTTTCTCGGACAATCCTTCGAATGGTGTTCTTCAGCACACTTGACGCATTTGGGCTTCAAAAAACAGTTTAGCTGGCCATGCCCAAAACCCTGGCAGTTAAAGCATTGAGTCACTCGTTTTGTAGTCCTGAATGATTCCACGACTATTCTTTGGTAAAGGATTTCGGTTATTCCATAGATTCGTTTATTTTGTTCATTTTTCGGTAGCTCTACTAGGACTATATTCATCGGTATTTTGGTCGATTGTCTATGGAGTCTTTTGACAATAACCTCAGTGAAGCCCATTGAGACCAGTTCAGTTACGACGTCTTCTTCTTTGAAGGCTGTTGTTACCCCCTTCAATACTACTTTCAGTGGTTTTTCCTCCTGTAGTCTGTAGGAATATCCTCCATTATTTTTCTGTACATACTCCCTGATTTTTTTGAAGTCGCCTATGTTTTTCGATTTAATTATGTGCTTTTTGCCAGAAATCGTGACTTGGAATGGTTCCGTGCACAAGCCTTTTAGTTCTTGGCAAAGAAGCTTCCAATCTGCTACATTTTCTGCAATAACAGGAGGAATTCTCGGTTTTTTCACGTTAGTGACTGTGGTCCATGGGCCATCGTTGTCGTTATTTTCTTCATCGTCTTGCGGTGGGTCAGCTGCGTTCATTTGTTGAGAAATTCCAGTGGCGGGACTTTGTTCATCGATGTCCATTCTAGGCGTCTTCAGATTACGCTCGCTCCTAGTTGGCGATCTTGAGTCATCCGATTGGGAGCTGCGAATTCTCTTCTTTGATTGAACCGTTTCCTCAAGTTTATACTCGATTCCACATTTGTCTAGGATCTTCGTTATTAAGGAAGCTTCGATTATGCATAGTTTCTCGCCGGTTGGTCCGATCGTCGATTTAATTACAATCGGTAGCATATTATTTTTTGTCTACTTTAAGTAGCCTCCAGAATCTTATAAATTATATATTGTTTTTTTTTAATAATTGTTGTTGTTTTTATCGTTTGTTTATATAAAAATTACATTGTATGTGATGATGATAACAAAAATGAATTTTTAAATTAATATACCTAATTCATTGAGAAAAAAAGAAATAATTAATTATAAAATCCACAAACGTGACAATTTCTTATTTAAAAATTAATAAATGTTTTTATAAACATTATGTTTCAAAAATATATTCAAACGCATATAACAATATTTATATACGTTTATAAATCTATATATAGGTGGATTGGATGTTTTCTAGAATCGTTTTAACAAATGTTCGTTAGGCAAACTTTTACTCGGGTAAAAACCGGGCGAAGCCGGGTACATTCGCTGAATACAGTTATTTACAAATGTTCGTTTGTTGCAAGATACTATTCCTTCAACTTCAAATTACCGAGTGGACTAATTAATATTGATTTTATTCAACTTATCGAGTATTTTTAAAGGGACCTGGAAAAATTTTCAAATATCGAGAGTATAGACAAGTGTAGATTCAATATAGGGATTGGATGTTTGCTAGAATCGTTTCAACAAATGTTCGTTAAGCAAACTTTTACTAGGATAAAACCGGCGATCCGGGAACATCTATATATATAAAAATGAATGTTTGTGTGTTTGTTTGTATGTCCGGTATACAAATTCGCAGTAGTTCACTAATTCAAACCAAAATTTCCATACATAGGTAAAAAATAACGGGGAAGACGATAAGCTATTCTAAAAAATATATAAATCAATTATTAAAACTATATATTCAAATTATTCTACATAGCTCACGAACAGCGCCCTCTATCAAGTACTAAAAGGTTATAAATACGTTTAAAATCTAAATCTTCTCAATATTTTATCAATAATAGTCCACTTAATAACACATATAATATAAATATTTATATAATAACTGCTCTAATTTCAAATATTTGGTAGGTTTTATTTATTTATATACTAGCCGAATGACCCGGGCAACGCCCGGGGATTACCCGATTAAATGCTTTTATTCAAATACTATTCGTTACAATTATAAATTGGCGCCGTGGATGTCATTCTTGTATAATATATAAATGAGTTTTAAAAATTGTAAAAAAAAAAAAATGCATCGGCCGGGAATCGAACCCGGGGCGCCCGCGTGGCAGGCGAGCATTCTACCACTGAACCAAAAGCAAACGGTGACAGAATTAAGAACGCATGACGATGATAACTGTATATTATCCGTGACAGAGGCGGCCGATGAGGAAAGACGGTCGTGACTATATATAGTAAATAATCCAAACTGTACCTTATCATGGATGTGGTCTTGTTACCTTGTGTTTATAATATATAATCAAAATTGTACCTTATCATGGATGTGGTCTTGTTACCTTGTGTTTATAATCTATAATCCAAATTGTACCTTATCATGGATGTGGTCTTGTTACCTTGTGTTTATAATCTATAATCCAAACTGTACCTTATCATGGATGTGGTCTTATTACCTTGTGTTTATAATCTATAATCCAAATTGTACCTCATCATGGATGTGGTCTTATTACCTTGTGTTTATAATCTATAATCCAAACTGTACCTTATCATGGATGTTGTCTTATTACCTTATGTTTATAATCTATAATCCAAATTGTACCTTATCATGGATGTGGTCTTATTACCTTGTGTTTATAATCTATAATCCAAACTGTACATTATCATGGATGTGGTCTTGTTACCTTGTGTTTATAATCTAGTAGCCGAATGACCCGGGCAACGCCCGGAGTTTACCCGATTAAATGCTTTTATTCAAATACTATTCGTTACAATTATAAATTGGCGCCGTGGATGTCATTCTTGTATAATATATAAATGAGTTTTAAAAATTGTAAAAAAAAAAAAAATGCATCGGCCGGGAATCGAACCCGGGGCGCCCGCGTGGCAGGCGAGCATTCTACCACTGAACCAAAAGCAAACGGTTACAGAATTAAGTACGCATGACGATGATAACTGTATATTATCCGTGACAGAGGCGGCCGATAAGGAAAGACGGTCGTGACTATATATTATAATAATCCAAACTGTACCTTATCATGGATGTGGTCTTATTACCTTGTGTTTATAATCTATAATCCAAACTGTACCTTATCATGGATGTGGTCTTGTTACCTTGTGTTTATAATCTATAATCCAAATTGTACCTTATCATGGATGTGGTCTTGTTACCTTGTGTTTATAATCTATAATTCAAATTGTGCCTTATCATGGATGTGGTCTTATTACCTTGTGTTTATAATCTATAATCCAAACTGTACTTTATCATGGATGTTGTCTTATTACCTTGTGTTTATAATCTATAATCCAAATTGTACCTTATCATGGATGTGGTCTTATTACCTTGTGTTTATAATCTATAATCCAAACTGTACCTTATCATGGATGTTGTCTTATTACCTTGTGTTTATAATCTATAATCCAAATTGTACCTTATCATGGATGTGGTCTTATTACCTTGTGTTTATAATCTATAATCCAAACTGTACCTTATCATGGATGTGGTCTTATTACCTTGTTTTCTAAACGGTAAAATCTTCCCAATTACATGCGTGGTAAGGACGAAATATTCAGGAGATGAGTTTCTTTCAACACTTTATTAGGACATCAAGCTTTCGGGCACAGCGTGGCCCTTCTACAGGATCAAATGTATAAGAAAAATGATACACTATATACACGAAGAATAAATCTGCATATGTATTATTAGAAATTAGTTGTAAAATTTTTAAAATAATCGGTAATACTTAGAATTTTTTGTTTAAAAAGAATATCGAGACATAAGCAAATTAATAAAATTTGTTAAGAAGAATAATATACGAATATTACAAGGTATTAAGATAAAAGCGTAATAAGACTAAAAGGACGTTCCTACGGTTCGACGGAAACTGTGATAAAATTATGAGTATTTATAAGGTAAAACAGTTTGAAAAGGATATTAAAATAAATGAACAAAACAGGGAATTCATGGGGTACATCGATGGCTATTTATGTAATAAGCTTATATACGGCTCAGGTACATCAACATGTCTGTTTATACTATTATATCTCAGAGATAGCAAGGCCTCGACAACCAATCTTTTGTGTTTATGTGGCATGTTAGAATAATGTGATCTTGGATCAGTTGTGTTGAAACTATGTCCTGTCTGTGATATGTGCTGGACAATAAGTGATTTCGGATCGTTATGTCTGATGTTTCTGTCGTGTTCCTGTATTCTGTCTTTAATGTAACGGCCAGTTTCACCTACATAAACACTGTCGCAATCGTTGCATTTTATGGAATAAACAGCATTGTTTCTTTGAAGAGTGTTCCGAGGTGTGTTGTCTTTAGTAATAGGGTTCCTTAAGATAGTGCATATACTAGGGGTGTTGGAAAAGTAAGTGCGGATGCCGAAGTTCTTTAGTTCTCTAGCTATTTTTATGCTTTGCAAGGAATATGGTATTGTGCAGATGGATTTATAGTTGTCATATATCTTGGTGCGGGATGGGTTATGGAATCCAGCACATATCACAGACAGGACATAGTTTCAACACAACTGATCCAAGATCACATTATTCTAACATACCACATAAACACAAAAGATTGGTTGTCGAGGCCTTGCTATCTCTGAGATATAATAGTATAAACAGACATGTTGATGTACCTGAGCCGTATATAAGCTTATTACATAAATAGCAATCGATGTACCCCATGAATTCCCTGTTTTGTTCATTTATTTTAATATCCTTTTCAAACTGTTTTACCTTATAAATACTCATAATTTTATCACAGTTTCCGTCGAACCGTAGGAACGTCCTTTTAGTCTTATTACGCTTTTATCTTAATACCTTGTAATATTCGTATATTATTCTTCTTAACAAATTTTATTAATTTGCTTATGTCTCGATATTCTTTTTAAACAAAAAATTCTAAGTATTACCGATTATTTTAAAAATTTTACAACTAATTTCTAATAATACATATGCAGATTTATTCTTCGTGTATATAGTGTATCATTTTTCTTATACATTTGATCCTGTAGAAGGGCCACGCTGTGCCCGAAAGCTTGATGTCCTAATAAAGTGTTGAAAGAAACTCATCTCCTGAATATTTCGTCCTTACCACGCTTATTACCTTGTGTTTATAATCTACAACGCCCGGGGTTTACCCGATTAAATGCTTTTATTCAAATACTATTCGTTACAATTATAAATTGGCGCCGTGGATGTCATTCTTGTATAATATATAAATGAGTTTTAAAAATTGTAAAAAAAATGAATCGGCCGGGAATTGAACCCGGGGCGCCCGAGTGGCAGGCGAGCATTCTACCACTGAACCAAAAGCAAACGGTGACAGAATTAAGAACGCATGACGATGATAACTGTATATTATCCGTGACAGAGGCCACGACAGACGGTCGTGACTATATATATTAATATTCCAAATTGTGCCTTATCATTAGATTTGGTCTTATTACCTTCTGTTTCTAATCTATATTCCAAATTGTACCTTATCATTAGATTTGGTCTTATTACCTTCTGTTTCTAATCTATATTCCAAATTGTGCCTTATCATTAGATTTGGTCTTATTACCTTCTGTTTCTAATCTATATTCCAAATTTTGCCTTATCATTAGATTTGGTCTTATTACCTTGTGTTTATAATCTAATATTCCAAATTGCACCTTATCAGTAGATTTGGTCTTATTACCTTCTAATCTATAATCCAAATTGTGCCTTATCATTAGATTTGGTCTTATTACCTTCTGTTTCTAATCTATATTCCAAATTGTACCTTATCATTAGATTTGGTCTTATTACCTTCTGTTTCTAATCTATATTCCAAATTGTGCCTTATCATTAGATTTGGTCTTATTACCTTCTGTTTCTAATCTATATTCCAAATTTTGCCTTATCATTAGATTTGGTCTTATTACCTTGTGTTTATAATCTAATATTCCAAATTGCACCTTATCAGTAGATTTGGTCTTATTACCTTCTAATCTTTAATCCAAATTGTGCCTTATCATTAGATTTGGTCTTATTACCTTCTGTTTCTAATCTATATTCCAAATTGTGCCTTATCATTAGATTTGGTCTTATTACCTTCTGTTTCTAATCTATATTCCAAATTGTACCTTATCATTAGATTTGGTCTTATTACCTTCTGTTTCTAATCTATATTCCAAATTGTGCCTTATCATTAGATTTGGTCTTATTACCTTCTGTTTCTAATCTATATTCCAAATTGTGCCTTATCATTAGATTTGGTCTTATTTACCTTCTGTTTCTAATCTATATTCCAAATTGTGCCTTATCATTAGATTTGGTCTTATTACCTTCTGTTTCTAATCTATATTCGAAATTGTGCCTTATCATTAGATTTGGTCTTATTACCTTCTGTTTCTAATCTATAATCCAAATTGTACCTTATCATTAGATTTGGTCTTATTACCTTCTGTTTCTAATCTATATTCCAAATTGTGCCTTATCATTAGATTTGGTCTTATTACCTTCTGTTTCTAATCTATATTCCAAATTGTACCTTATCATTAGATTTGGTCTTTTTACCTTCTGTTTCTAATCTATATTCCAAATTTTGCCTTATCATTAGATTTGGTCTTATTACCTTGTGTTTATCCTCCTTATATCTATAAAAATGTAATGCGAAATCGATGTTTGTTATCGCATCACGCAAAATCTACTGACTCAATCATTATGGAATTTCGCATGTAGGTAGCTAAAGATTTCGTTTAACATATAGGCTATTCAAAAAAACTACAAAGGTTAATGTACTTTTTTAAAAAATTATTTAACTGAAATGGATTAGTTCCCGCCTTTTGCCGCTTGGCGCCGCACTGGTCGCGACGAACTTGATTGGTTAATAGCTTTACACTTATTTTGTTATTTTACACGCTGCATTTTTCGAAAGGTAAGATTATATATATTTATATTATTTAAACTCTTTGGAAATATTATTGTTTAGAAATATTTTTATAATTTAATTGCTACTACGTTTTTTTAGATAAGGTATACTGTTTGATTCTCATAAGGAATATTCATTTTATATTATATATTCATATAATCATTTACGATTTATATTATTGTTTAGAAATATTTTTCTAATTTCTAATTATGTTTTTTTCTGTATAGCTTGCTACATATATTTTACTATATATGTTTGTTCCATGCAATAGTTTTATACTTATTAGCATTTATATTGTAAGCAGCTTCTATGCATTTTTAATAACTGCTTTTTTTTAGGGGTAGGCTCAATTTATTGGGCAGTTTTTTCAAACAAATTAGACAAAGGTATACTGTTTGATTCTCATAAGGAATATTCATATTATATTATAAAATCATATAATCATTTACGATTTAGATTATTGTTTAGAAATATTTTTCTAATTTCATAATTATGTTTTTTTCTATGCTACGTATATTTTACTATATATGTTTGTTCCATGCAATAGTTTTATACTTATTAGCATTTATATTGTAAGCAGCTTCTATGCATTTTTAATAACTGCTTTTTTTAGGGCTAGGCTCAATTTATTGGGCAGTTTTTTCAACCAAATTAGACTTTTTTTAGGCCTTCTTCCATTGTCTTTTTTTTTTTGTTTTGCTGTCATTTGTTTAGGTAGTATTTATATTTATCTGCTTCATAATATGTAGCTGCTCATATATATCTATATAGGCTCAATTTATTGGGCAGTTTTTTCAACCAAATTAGACTCTTTTTTAGGCCTTTTTCCATTGTCTTTTTTTTTTGTTTTGCTGTCAATTGTTTAGGAAGTATTTATATTTATCTGCTTCATAATATGTAGCTGCTCATATATATCTATATATGTTCTACTCATATTTATTGTGCATATTTTTTCAGCAAATTATACTTTTTTTTGACGTCTTCTTCCATTTGATTTTTTTTAATCAGTTGTTTTACGTTTTCACTGAGTTTTATGCATTTTTCCCCTCCTTTCAGATTATTTCTTTGCATTTTTTTTATTTTGGCCTTAGTCATGAGTCGAGCTTATTTTAATACACTATTTTTGAATTTTTTTCTTCATTCTCAGCCCTTGATGTTTTACATTTTTCAGTTATCCTTATTTTTATTCTTACTAATGCTTTGTGTTTGTAGGTATGCCAAGCCATAGGAGAAGCAATCTTTCTCAGCGTTCCAATAGCTCTAGGGTTCAGCATGCTTACAGACTGCGCGAAACCAGAGGACAGAATATTCGAAGATTGCGTGCACAGTCCGCGTGTCAAGCCGCTGTGCGGTCGTTAGAGACACCTGATCCCATCCATTCTCGCTTACAGGCGCATTCAGAAATATATTCTTCTACTCGGAGGAATACTAGAACAAATAATTTTTTCAGCAGCGTTTGGTCTTCTATGGAAAATGCAGGTTTTAATTATTCTGTTGCTGTTGAATACTTTAAGCACCCTTTAATTTCCCTTGGGATGATGGACACTATATGCAGGTTTTGTTAGGGCCTTAAGATGGAAAGATGAGTCTTCTGGAATGTGCTGTTCAAACGGGAAAGTCCGTTTGCCATTAATTCACTTACCTCCCGAGCCACTTCGCAGCCTATTATCTGGAGAGAATTCTGACTCAGTCCATTTTTTTGCGTAATATTCGCAAATATAATTCCTGCTTTCAAATGACATAATTTGGAGCTGAAAACCAAACCCACTCTGTTACTTTTCCAACCACATTTTCTATCCAAGGCCAGGTCTACCACAGAATAGGTTCACTTATGCCATCTGAGAACCAGCCAAGTAGATTTCTTCAGATCTATTTTGTGGGCAATGATGATGATGATATTCAGACTGATCGAAGATGCCAGCAAATACAGGGAGTACGTCGTAATATTGTACAGGGTTTTCAGCGCATGTTGCACCAGCACAATCTACTGGTTCAACAGTTTAAAACTGCACTTGAAAATCTCCCCAGTGATGCATACAGAGTTGTTGTAAATGCTGATCGGACACCTCGTGGTCAACATCCTAGACAGTATAATGCTCCTACAGCTAATGAGGTTGCGGTTGTCTTAGCTGGTAATCAGTTTGGCTCACGTGACATTGTTTTACATCAGCGAGATAATTTGCTGAAACATGTTAGCGACACACATCGCTTTTATGATGCCCTTCAATATCCTTTAATTTTCTGGAAAGGCCAAGAAGGATATTCTTTTCATATTCCTCAGATAGACCCAAACACTAGACAGCCTTTGTCAAGTAAAGTGTCTTCTATGGATTTTTATGGCTATTTTATTATGGTTCGCCGAAATAGTCCAAATGTCATTGTTCAATTTGGCCAGCTCTTTCATCAATTCCTGGTCGATATGTATGCTAAGGTAGAAAGTGAACGTTTGCGCTATATTACGCTGCACCAGAGAAACTTGCGTGCAGAGAGTTATATTCATTTGCGCGATGCCCTGTCAACTGATGCAAATATTAACCCGAATAGCTTGGGTCAAAGGATCATTTTACCATCAAGTTTTGTCAATAGTCCCAGGTATTTGGCAGAATATACGCAGGATGCTTTTTGTTATGTTCGGAAATTTTGGCGTCCAGATCTTTTTATTACTTTTACAAGTAACCCCTCTTTGGAAGAGCTATCTGCAGCGTTGCTACCAGGACAAAAACAGCTGGATAGACATGATATCACAGCTCGGGTTTTTCGGCAAAAATTAGTTAAATTTATTGGGGCTCTAACAAAAGGCCAATTGTATGGAGCAACAGTTGCGTGGATGTATTCTGTTGAATGGCAGAAAAAGGAACTTCCTCATGCTCACATATTAATTTGGTTAGCAAATAAGCTCCGTCCCACTCAGATAGACTCTGTTATATGTGCTGAGTTTCCAGATCCTATTCAAGACCCGCTATTGTATAACATTGTGGTTAAGAATATGATACATGGGCCTTGCGGTGAGTACAACCCTGTGTCCCCCTGTATGAAGAATAGTAGCTGTTCTAAAAAATATCCAAAACAGGTTTTGCTGGAAACCCAGACTAATGTTCTCCAGGCTCGAATTTTAACTGGCTCTTTTCGAGGGGAAGAGGTCCTTATTCCTAGAATACCTATTATTCCAAATGATCTGCCTTTTAAGTTTAGACGCTTGCAATTCCCAGTTATGGTTGCCTTTGCTATGACAATTAATAAATCTCAGGGTCAAACATTGCAAGTAGTTGGTGTGCATCTTGAGTCTCCGTGTTTCTCGCATGGGCATCTCTATGTAGCATGCTCCCGTGTTTCCAGCCCTAAAAAATTATTTGTCTTTAGTTCTACTTTTAGCAAGACACGCAATATTGTTTATCAGGGGGCTTTGATCTAGATTTTGACAATTTTGAAAGAGATTTATTCGAATAATGATTTTGGTAAGCTTGACTTTTGTAAATACATAATTTGTGAATAATTTGTTATCATTATTGCTCTACTGTAGTTTCATCAATAAAGCTTTTTTTACTTTATTTTATTTTAATTTTTTCACATTTAATTAATTTACATAACTCTATTCTTGAAAATTGTTTTTTTTTATGGTATCAACATTTCTGGTTCAATTAAGGTTTTTGTTAGCCTGCAACACACCTTATCATAGCTCATTGCATTTATCATGATTACTTTGCTGTTTTGATTTTTACACCATTTGTATTTTCATGCCTCTATAATATTATATTTGTTTGCTGAATTTTATAGACAATTTGGTTTGGGTTATGTACATTAAGAATTTGTAAAAATATAAAGGTCAAAGTTTTACAACAAAAAAAAAATTTAGGAACACCATTTCTCTCCCATATAATTTAATGATGCTTCAATTATGATTTTTAGAATTGCATTATTTTAATGCATATTATTTTTAAAAATTTGTGTTAGCAAGACATGGAATATTGTTAAGTTAATGTAATATTAACAGAAACTTTACCAACCCGTGAAGCGTTAGCTCCAGTCTTTTACCGCTGGGGGCAGCGCTGTTAGAGCTAATAAATGCTTTCGATTGGTGCTTACTTTTACATGCTGTTTGCTTTTAGACTAAACTAGCGAACCCGGCCACGCGTTGCTGTGGCTAAGTTGTAATATGTTAAATTAATATTATACTAAACTATTCAGTAAATAGTTATAAAACGAAGAGAAAATTTTTTATTTTTACAATACATGGGCTACAAGCTTTCGGGCTTCACGCCCTTCGACGGGTACCCGTCGAAGGGCGTGAAGCCCGAAAGCTTGTAGCCCATGTATAGTAAAAATAAAAAAAATTCTCTTCGTTTTATAACTATTTACAATTCTATAAGAGAAATTTTCATGATTCATGTTAAACTATTCAGTACAGTAAAGTTAATATTCATTTATAAAGATAAAAATGTTTTAGCCGCTCTAAAGCCCTACGGGATTGAGAATGGAACGTAACGTTAAAATTTGAAAGTGATTTTTATATATATAGATAATATAGCCATTTATAATCACTGCATTAATAAATGTCAGTGAACTTGTTTATATGTATTGTTTTTTGTTTTTGAGATATTCTAATAGAACGTTCTCACAATTTTTGTAAAATATTTATATATGCACAGACACAGAATTTAAAAATATGTCTTAAAATTTGCTATAATTATTGTTATAAATATTATTTTAAAATAATTCGCCAGAAATCGTCCCGGTAGTATACTAAACAACTTCCCAAAGTTTCATGGCAAACATCTAAAATAAAATAATACTTTTAATACTTTGCTACAATATTAAAAAGAGGGGTGCTTAGGTGTTTAAAATGTAAAATGTGCTCTAAATAATATTACATAGAGCCTTCATAACAAACATATTTAAAATAAACCAATTGAAATATAATAATGCTGTAAAAAAAGACTTTGCTACAATAATATAAAAGAAATGAAAATAAAAAAAGACACCCACGCTGAGCCTCGAACCTAGGTTTGTTATAAATATTATTTAAAAATTGTTTATGTTAATTTTTATTTTAAAATGCCTACATTTTAAATAAAATAATATTTTTAATAATTTGCTACAATAATATAAAAGAAATGAAAAAAAAAAAAACACCCACGCTGAGCCTCGAACCTAGGTTGTGGGGGTACGAAGCTGTGTACCTAACCTATAGGCTAAGCTTGACGTTACAAATACGCTCATGCGAGGCTATTTCAGGCCATACGCCTACCGCGAGGGGGCGCTGATTGCGAGTGAATTTACGTTTTATTGTAAATAAAAATGCAACGAAAGGTTATTTCTAAAGAGTAATTAGTATACTAGTATAGAGTAGTATACTAAACAACTTCCCAAAGTTTCATCACGATCGGTTGAGCGATGTAGAAGATTATCACTAACGGACGGACCAACAAACATTCATTTTTATATATATAGATTGATACACATCAAGTTAGCATTTTTTCATGCTTCAAAAGTTAAGATTATATTTTTAACGTTTCATAATGCTTTTCAAATTAAAGCCGGAAATAATATTGCTTTTTCCCATCCTGCAGGTCTACATTACACTGCAACATGCTATCATAACTCTGGCTTTTGGCATTGATATTGTAACATAGTATGTATTAATTTAATTCATGTAACATAGTATTTCTTAATTTTATTATTTTTTATTTAACAGAGTGGTCATTTTTATTTATATATCTGGCGACTCTGTAAATTTCCCTCGTGGCTTATCTTTTGTTTACCGTTCTTAGTACGTCCTTCCCTGAAATAAATTTTGTTTCCTCCTGAAGTTTTTGTCTTCCCTAATCTTCCACGTGGCATTTTGGTGGAGATGCTGGGTAATTTAGGGAAGACAAACTTGAACACCGCCGAGAAGACCTTGAAGCCATGGGTGCTGTGATCTGCATTTTCGGAGACTGGCTCCAGGATTCCACCACGTGCTAAAGCCAAGACTTCCCTCGAAGATGACGATGTCCCTATAGACGATACGACGACACAGCCGCTCTTCACGCCGCAAGAAAAAGGACGCAAAGGTACTAGGGACAAAGTTCCAAGACTTCGATGGAATCCTTGGCAGAAGCACGTCAGATCCATGTCAGTATCTACAATAATTGCTAGCTGTGGGTCACAGCTCCCATAGGGAAGAAGCTATGTAACATAGTATGTATTAATTTAATTCATGTAACATAGTATTTCTTAATTTTATTATTTTTTATTTAACAGAGTGGTCATTTTTATTTATATATCTGGCGACTCTGTAAATTTCCCTCGTGGCTTATCTTTTGTTTACCGTTCTTAGTACGTCCTTCCCTGAAATAAATTTTGTTTCCTCCTGAAGTTTTTGTCTTCCCTAATCTTCCACGTGGCAATATTTATATAATGTGAAAGTACTGTTTGCTACCTTAAGCTCTGGAGAGATTATAATGTGTCTACAGATCCATCATGTGGAAATCACACCATAGTGAAAATGCATTTAGCTGGTAGCAATGTATCACATTTGTAGACATGTGGTGCGCTTACAGTAAAAGCAGTCGCTACCTACCCACCATGGTTATCATGGCCTGTACCACGCGTACTAGGGATAATTAAAAAAAAAAGGAAGCAAGACCGAATACAAATAATTACATTATGTGTGGTTTCAGTTACATTTTGGCTATCTTCAGACAAAGGTACTGAATACATTCAGTAATTTTGTCTTTATATGGCAACAATGCTGTTACTGAAACATCACACATATATATATTTTTTATTTGGTCTTGCTTTTTTGGTATTTTTAAAATTGCCCTTGACTATTAGAAAATTATGCAAATTTCCTTTTTATTTTATATACCATTTTAAAAATTATATTCTTTTGTTAAAATATCCAATTTCCCACACTTTTCTAAAACTGCAACAATAACTAATACAAAATTCTTCCAAGTCCAGGTATTTCAGTATTGCAGAAATATATTACATTTATAAAAGTTGCTTAACTATTTAGATATGTAAATGCCGGATTAGGTGCCCTTTAAAATGTTTGCTCTGGCTGTTTCTTCTTGGACGGCCGAGAGTGAAGTGGACAAAGTGAAATTTTCAGGTTGTGCCGACCATTTTCCTTTATTCACACTAATCATTAGATTTTTTTTTATTTTTAAGAATAAAAGCCCAGTTTGGTTACTTGCACTCACTGGAGGGGTTGGAATTTTTCAAGAATCAGGAGCCATTGGGGCAATTTTTTTTTTCAGAACAAAGTGTCTGAATCTGCATTTGATGATCCCGGGTCATGGTTTTTAAAAATTAACAGTTTAGACCACTCCTCCAAACAGCACTCTATTCATTAGATGTGTTTGTGAAATG